>CAUYLG010071855.1:0-171216 GCA_963573385.1 Cacajao melanocephalus
TGGGCCCTGGGCCCCTGTCTAGGCCTCTCCCATCTGCTGTGAAGAATGTCTGTGCCTCACCCCTGCCATGTCCCATCTCCCCGATCCCTGGGACGAGGAGCGCAGTGCTGAGCACCCAGGCACCCTCCCTGATCCTCCTGCGCAGCCCTCACAGCCACGCCATCTCTCCTTGCAGGCAGCGTCCTGGAAGATGAGCACCAAGGCATGGTCCATTACCACCTGCCGGGCCAAAACCTCAGCTGGGCGAAGGTGAGTGCATATCTTTGATGTGACCCACTTTCTGGGGTAACTCTTTCACTCTCTCTCCCTCTCACTCTCTCTCCTCCCCATCGCCCTGAAGTCATGTTCAGTGCTGCCGCTGTCCTCTGCCATCTCCATGGCAATGTTCACATGATTTCACAGAACAGAAGGTGTTTTAGCTGGAAGGGACTTTGGAGATCGGCTCCTCCTGCTCCCTCATTTCACAGAGAGGAGAGCAGGCCCAGAGAGGAAACACCACATGCCCAGGGACACACAGCAAGCCAGGGACCCTGCCAGGCCTCTGCCCTTCTGGCACCATTCCCACCCAAGAGTATAGGCAGTGGAGATCCATAGCGCTGACTTCTTGGGAAGTGTTCTGGAGCAGCCGAGAGAGGGATGGGCCTCTTGGAGGCCTTGTCACAGTTCCAGAGGCCAGCCCTTCCCACCCTCTCCTCCCCTGTGTGTGTCTGTGGGACAGCCTGGCCACAGCAGCCTCCCCCCTCCTCTCAGGTGTTTGGCACTCTGGAGCAAGCCAAGAAGAAGCACATGCTGGATGACTACTGAGTCAGTCAGGTCACCCTGGAGGACATCTTCCCGAGCTTCGCCTGCCCTGTGCCCCTGGTCCAAAGTGAAGGCCAACGAGAGCAGGCAGAGCATGCGGGCCCCTCATCGTGCTCGCTGCCTCCCTCCCCGCCTCCCTCTAGGCCTCCCTCAGAGCCTGTCCTGCTATAATAAAGACATCCCAGTGCCAGGTTGGCCCAGGTGTGCATGGCCTGCCCTGAGGTTCCAGGGCTACAGAGGCAGCTCTCAGCCCAGCTGGCTCGGCACGGGGCTCTCCCCTCAACTGCAGTGCATGGAGCAGAGTGGGGCCCACGGGGGAACTTGAGAGGTCCTCTGGAGAACCCAGGAGCGTTTGGTAGAAAGGGATGCCCGAGTCCCACCTGAGTAGTCGGTGGTCTTACTGAGACCTGGCTGTGGAAGCAGCCTCAAAACATCTTGCACGTCCTTTCCAAGGGTGGTGACCAGGGGGTGAACACAGTACTAACCATGACCCGACCAGGTGCCAGTTCTGTGGTCAATCCCCTGCAGGCGTCATGTCATTTGATCGCACCACCCTCAGGCCCAGCCTCAAGGGGCCTGTCCTGGTCATGTCCTTGCTCATGGGCAAGAAGTCTGCAGGGCAGAGGGAAATGCTCACCCAAAGCTTGTGCTCTTCCTTCTCTAGAATCCCTTGCCCAGATCGTTTGTCCATCCAGTGCACTCCCTCCCAGGACAGGGCAGGCCATGCCAGCCGACGCAGCCTGAGACTCGAGGTGCAGCAAAGCAGTAGCTCTGCAGAACTGCGGGTGGAGTTTGGATGGGTGTGGGGGGGTTCCACACATGTGCACAGATCCCTTGGAAAGCAGGATAGAGCCAGAAACAGAGAGAAGGGTGCCCGCAGGCCAGGGCGGGCCTGGCTCCCGTGGCCACATGCCAGAGTGGAGCTTCACAGAGACCATAACTCTCAACTCACACCTGGCCTCCAGGTGGTAATGACTGTTCCTCTGAAGGAAGGAGGAAAGAAATATTGACAAGTTTGCTGGCATAAGTCAGGATGTTACGGTATTTAAATATTTGGATGTGTGGAGTTTCATCCTCTTCCCTGGCTCCTGCAAAGTTAGGGCTACATGTGGTCCTATATCCACCCATGAAGTGGACAGCACCCCACCTCCCACATGGGTTGACTGGCTTAGAGGCAGCCAGCAACTTCCCACATCAACAGGCAGGGGAGCCAGGGTTACAATGGGGAAGAGGTTCTCCCAGTGGGGTCCCAGCAGCAGCAGCAGCAGCACCATTGGGAAACTTGTTAGAAATGTACGCTCTTGGGCCCCACCCCAAACCTACTGAATCAGAAATGCTTGGGGCAGGGCCAGCAATCCATGTTGCAACAAGCCCTATAGCAGGTGCTCTGACACAGCTCCAGCGTGAGAACTACTCAGCAGAGGCCCTGTAGGCAGCAGACCATCGCACCATCCAGATGCAAATGGATGTGGCCACATGCCTTTGTCGTGGACACTCTCCTCTCTGAGTCCAGCGGTGGCCTTTCTCTCTCTGTGGAGCTCACTCTGCCCCTTGCCACAGGCCCCTAAGCTCCCCTCTGGGAAGTGCAGATGCAGGACTCAGGAAAGTGCGGGGTACCGGCCCTCCCTATGCTTCCCACAGCTCTTGCCCAGAACAATGGCATGGCACACCCGTGGTCGCCAACCCACCCTCTTCTCAGTGCTTGTTTCAGGTGACTGCTCCCTGCGATGAAGGCCACTCCCTGGGCCTCTGCTCCCACATCCAGCTCTCATTCCTCCCATGCCCCTCTCTGCCTCCATTGAAGGCCCATCCTCCTCTCTGAATGTGGGATGTCTCAGGCTCCCAACCTACTTCACGTTCCCTTACTCTCCCCCTGCCTGTCACCACCCATGACGTTTTCAACTGACACCTCATTCCACCAGGAATTTCCCTGAGCTAACGGTGTGGACTTTTCCAACAAGGCTTTACCTTGGATGTGTGGACTTTCACCCTCTTCTAGAATCCCCTGCCCAGATCGTTTGTCCATCTAATGCCCTCCCTCCCACAGCAGGCCATGCCACCCAATGCACCCTGAGAGGTGAGGTGGACACACACTGCCCCAGCCTCCAAGTCTGTGGCTTTTCTCTAGGGCCGACCCTTCTAATATGGACTTGAAAACAAGACTCTTCAAGCCCACAGATCCTTATTGATCATTTTTAAAGCCCAGTGGGAAACGGGCTGACACCCTGGAGGAGCCACTCATCACCCCAGCACAGCCCTGGAGGCTCCGGCTGCCAGCGCAGTGGGTGGAATGGGCCAGGTGTGGCTGGAGCCAAGACAACTCCTGCTCCCCGAAAAAGAGATTTGCCTCTCAATACAGAAAGGAGAGTCATCAGGACACAAAGCACAGGATGGAGTCAAACAACATAGGGAGCAGGGATGCTGTTCTAGGTCCTAGAGGCAGCCGGTGTGGCTAGTGTGCTCATGGCTGGCTCTTGATTAATCCCTTCAAGAAGCTAACCCTGAAAGTGCACCTCTGCCCTAGGGGGAGACAGGTAACAGTGACAAAGTAGGAAACAGTAACCCAGGGGGACAAAAGTGAGATGATGGGATAACAAATCTGGGGGCTGAGAACATGGGATATCTGGGGAGCAGGCCCCAAACTCGCTCAGCCTGTCCTCTCTTCACCCTCCTTCACCAGCTTCCTGATTCCAGGGCAGGAAACAGTCCCAACTTCCAGGGCCTCCCTGGAGCCACGGACTCTTCTGTGCCCTGTGCTGTGATCACCTGTGTACTGTCTTTTGCTCCAGGCTGGCTGACGCCTGCACACCAGAGCTCCTGTCTGTGTGCCCAGGGCAGGCCCAGTACCTTTAGGGGTCCTGTGGTCACGAGGGCTATGGGCACTCAGAAGGATGGGAGGGTGCAGACTGAGGGAAGCGTGAGGGAGGGGTGGGCAGCCTTGGCCCAGGCCCCCGCCTTCACCAGGAAAAGCCCCTCTGTCCTCCACCAGACGCTCAGGAGGCTGCGTGTCTTCCCTTGACAGCCCGTGCCGTGAAAGGGGTGGGGTGTGGCTGATTCCTGAAGGACAGCTCGGATGGGTTCTGCCCGAGACAAGTGAGCAGATGTGACACGTCCCTCCGCGAGCAGCTCCCAAGCGGCGCCGAGGAAGCGAGACAGGGGGCAGCAACTGGCCAAAGTGATGAGGAGGGCGTGCCCCGGTCCTGGGGCACTGAGGCGCGCAGGGTGCATCACGTTTGGCGGGAAGAAGGGGTCGGCGTTCCGGAGGGTAGGCCAGGGGAGACTTCCAGCGCCGGCTCCCACCCCCTCTTTCCCTACCACGATCTGGGCCAGCATCCCCGCCCAGAAGCGGCTCGGCCACAAACCCAAGGGTCTCCCCCTGAAGCGGGCGGCGGAAAGGAAGACCGTGCAGGCTAGGGGTGAGGGTCGCGGGCCCAGGACCGACCCCGGGACCCGGGCAGGGCACCGCCTCGTCCTAGAAGCGCCACGTCGGGGCTCTCGCAGGCCGGGTCACGGCCGCGACTGCGAGGGACGCCAAGGAGTCCCATTTCCCCTGGCCGCCGGCACGCGTCTTCGCAGCCTATCCGGCACCGCGGATGCCAGTCGCCGGAGTCAGCGGCGAAGCCTGGACCCACGCGGGCGGGAAAGGACGCCGCCAAACCCTCGCCCGCCGCACGAGAGCCGCGCTCCCCAGGGACTCACTGCCCCGCTGGGGAGGCGGGGCGGCCACGCGGGCTCCACCAATCAGCGGCCAATGTTCGAATTTGCGTCCTGGCGCGGCCAATGGCGGGCGCCCGGAGCAAGCGGGGTGGGAGTGGAGGGCGGGGAATAAGGCGTGTCCGAGGCGGGGCGTGGGCGAGGCCGCCGGCGGCCCCTCCCGGGCAGGCCAATGGGAGGGCCGGGCGCGTTTGAAAACTGGGGCGGGCGGCGGGGCGGGATCTGCGCCTGCGCGAGGGGGTCGGCGCGCTCCAGCCGAGGCACGGGCGCGCTCTCAGGCGGGCTCTGGCTGCAGCTACGCGAGCGCCGCGATGGGGAGCGGTGGCGGTGAGTACCGGGCGATGTCCGCGAGTCTCTGTCCCGCGCCCCTTCTGCCTGCCGTGAGGGGCGGACGGCGGATCCCGCGAGAGGAAAGACCCTGGCGGCCTGAAGAGGGCGGGCTCGAGCCCTTTAACCCGGGACGGGGGTCGCGTTCGGCGCGGGGAGCCCCAGCCGCCGGGCGCGCGGTTTAAATGCCCAGCAGGCGCCGGGGCCCTTCGGCGTCTTCCCCCGCCGCGACATTTTCCAGCCAGTTCCCGGAGCGGCAGTCGGGTCCCGGGGAGCCAAACACCAGCGCCTCCTGGTCGGGGATGGGGCTGCGGAGCGCGTGGGGCGAGGCGATCCCGCGGCCCGGTCGGTCCTGACGGGGCTTCCGTCCGGCGGGGCCGTAGACCCAGCTCCGTGGAAAGCGGCGCTCGGCTCCGCGCGCGTTGAGGCGGAGGAAACCCGAGCTGCGGTTTCAGTTATTACCACAGCGATTATCGCACGTCTCCAAGTGTCTGTCCCGGAGCCGGAGAATGAGGACTGTTTAATGGGGAGGTCTATAGCATCTGAGAATTTGTAGCCCTGGAATACGTTTGGCTTTTGCAGCTGATTTAATTGCTGACGGGAAGACCCAGGGCAAGAGAGGGGAGCAGGGGGCAATCGCTAGGAGGTCCTGGCGGGGAGGGATTCGGGCCCACAGAGGGGAGTGGCGTTTCCTTTCGGGACTGGAAGAAGAATGGATAGAAAGGTAGATTTGCAGATGGGGAGGCAGGATCCTGAGGTTCCTCTCTGAGGGCTTCTGTTATCCTGTGAAATAAGGGCTAAGGTCATCTGCTTAGAGTGAGGAAGGGTTGCTGGAGTGGGAATTGGAAAATCCGGCTGTGGGGAGAGGAGAGGGCACACATCTGAGAAGCATGGCTGGGCTGCCTGCCTGGTGGGTGGAGAGCCTGTCTCACCTTTAACGAATGCACCTGTACACAGACCTTAGGTTTGTGTTGGGATCTGAGCAACAACTTTACTGTGTAGCTGGCAACTCCACAGTCTGCAGTGGAGGGCACACTGAGACTCAGAGGCCGGGCAGCTCTGCAGAGCTGAGACGTGGACACACACTGCCCCGGCCTCCAAGTCTGTGGCTTCTCTCTAGGGCCGACCCTTCTAATTTGGACTTGAAAACAAGAGTCTTCAAGCCCACAGATCCTTATTGACCATGACGCACCTTGGTCACGTGTGGAAACAGCAAGCTATCCACCAAAGGCCCCAGGGGTCCCGCGAGAGGAGAGACCCTGGCCGCCTAAGGAGGACGGGCTCGAGCCCTTTAAACCAGGGCAAGGGTCGCGGGTTAACCAGGGGCTTTCCTGAGAGTGAGTTCGAGGAAAACCGTCCTCAGCCTTGGCAGCTTTTTCCCCTTCCTGGGTGTCGTGTGGGCCCTGGATCAGAAAGTTTCCCAATAGCTAAGTTACATGATGGGTGCTATTTGCCAAATGTTTATTGAATATTTGAAAATGAATGATGTCTTCTGTAATTCGTGCAATGCCACTCCTTTACATAATCATTGTTTGAGACAAGAAGCATGGGTCCTTCTTTAGTGGTACAGGGAATAGTAACCATTAGATCATCTTCAGATGGAAATTTATCCTTTTTTTTCCCCTTCAAGGGTTGTATGTAGAATAACTTTTCATCTTATGAAGGCTTCTGTCTTTTTTTCCTTAAGTGGTCCACTGTAGGTGTGCCAAGTGTTTCTGTTATCCTACAAAGCGAAGAATAAGGAGGAGGCCCCGAAACCTGACCATCTTGAGTCTCCCCGAAGATGTGCTGTTTCACATCCTGAAATGGCTTTCTGTGGAGGACATCCTGGCAGTCCGAGCCGTAAGTCCCTAGATGGAAACAGTATGAGCCCTGGCATTGTTGATTATACCATCAAAGCCTTGTGTTCTTAAATGTCAGAACAAAACTGGCTAAAAAGGAGGGCAGGCCAGGCGCCGTGACTCACGCTTGTAATCCTATCACTTTGGGAGGCTAGGATGGCAGATCGCTTGAGGCCAAGAGTTCAAGACCAGCCATAGCAAGACCTCGTTTCTACAAAAAATACAAAAATTAGCTGTGCGTGGTGGCGCATGCCGGTACTCCCGTTACTTGGGAGGCTGAGGCAGGACGAACACCTGAGCCTGGGCAGTCCAGGCTGCAGTGAGCCATGATAGTGCCTCTGCACTCCAGCCTGGGCAATGGAAGTGAAACCCTGTATCCAAAAAAAAAAGGAGGGCAAAGGAAACAAGGACATTACCAGATGCTTTCTTTAAGACTTTCTGATTACAGAAATTGCTGTTGCTGTCTCCCAGCACACTCAGGTTGCCTCTGTTCATTGTGGTGTCAACAGAGAAAGTACCCTTTTATGGCAGTGAAATTTGCATCCCTTAGATAATAGAATAGTATTTAAAAGAATAAAAATATATTATATACAAATCCCATGTAACATTTACCATTGAAATGGATTCTAGGGGTTATTTTCTAGATATTGGAACCGTAGCCTTACTTTGAGTGACTTAACCTAGAATCTACAGTGGATTCATGGGAAAACTCCAGCAAGAACGCATTTCCTGACTCCCAAAGCCACCTCCATCGTAGGTGTGACACACTATGTGGACCCCAGGGGGTGCTGAATTTCCAGTGTCAGTGGAAACTTTGGCACTTAAAATGCTTGCCTGTGCTCTGGGTCCTGGCCCAGACACTTCCTGTGTTGGCCCAGCACAGAGGCTCCAGGTTCCACCTGATACCTCCATCATGGGTGTCGTTCTTTGCCCTGAGTCCCTGTGACCTGTTTCCACACTCCCACTGTCAAGTTCCCCAGCGCGGAGGCACAAAACACATTTCCGTCCTGCCTGCCCCTGTTGTGGGTGATACCTTTGCAGGGATGTCAAACCCTCCTTCTCAGCCTGGGTGCTTGTTCCCTCCTCCCAAGACCATGGTCCTCTGCCCGCCTTTAGAACCTCAGAAAAATGCATTTCTGGGGCTCTTTTCTCTGTTCAAAGCGACGGTTACTTTCACGCACAGAGATTGGAGACCTCAACTATTGGCCTGGGGAAGGAGACAGGAGATCCTACGTCTGTGCCTCATCCTCAAAAGCCTCCAGGTGTGGGGCTTTCAGGTGGTCCCTCCATGACACAGCCCAGCCCCCGTTGTTCTGCAGGTACACTCCCAGCTGAAGGACCTGGTGGACAACCACGCCAGTGTGTGGGCATGTGCCAACTTCCAGGAACTGTGGCCGTCTCCAGGGAACCTGAAGCTCTTTGAAAGGTATCTCTGCACCCTGAGAATGGCTCGGCCTTCTCCTGCCTTGACCTTTCTGTGTGCCAGCCTGTGTCCCAAGGCCTGATTCAGCAACGATTTTCCTGTTGCTGTCTCCCATGACATTGCCTCATCCCCTGGGGAGTGACTGAGGGTGGCAGACCTCACACATCAGGCCACAGAAGCCACACGCCTTCCAGCAGGTCGTGCTGTCGGTCATTCTCCATGCCACTGACATGGGCCCGCGGTACTTCCAGAGGGTTGTGACCGATTCCCACATGACCCAGACACGAGTCACCTTCCTGTGGAAACTTCACTCAGCCTTCCTTCCCTGTGGTCAAAACAATGTGATTTCTAACCTATGGCATTTCACTCACTGGCTGATTCCACCCTAGTCTGCTCCCTGCACCCTGTTTGTGTGTACTCATGGGCCCAGGTAGGCCACCCTCAGAAGCAGGCCTAGCTTGAGCTTAACAAACTAAAGAACCACAGTTCAGGCAGGGATTTTTCTGACGGGGATTCACTGTGGCCTTCGTCCACCTGAGTTGCCAGAAATCAAGATAGACAGCCAGCCAGCAAAGGCAGGCAGCCATGTTACCGGGCCCATGCTTCAACTGCTTCCAGTTGGAATGTGTATATTTCTTATTGAGACAGGATCCACACATCACACAGTTCACCCATTTAAAATATATAACTCACCTGGGTGTGGTGGCTCACACCTGTATTCCCAGCACCTTGGGAGGCTGAGGTGGGTGGATCACTTTAAAATATAAAAATTAGCTGGGTGCAGTGATGGGCATTTGTAGTCCCAGCTACTCTGGAGGCTAAAACATGAGAATTGCTTGAACCAGGGAGGCAGAAGTTGCAGTGAGCCAAAATCATGCCATTGCACTCCAGCCTGGGTAACGGGGTAGGACTGCTCAAAAAGAAAAATAAAAAGTAAAATGTGGCCAGGCATGGTAGCTCACACCTGTAATCCCAGTACTTTGGGAGGCTGAGGCTGGCAGATCACAAGGTTAGGAGTTCAAGACCAGCCTGACCAACATGGTGAAACCCCGTCTCTACTAAAAATACAAAAATTAGCTGAGCATGGTGGTGTGCGTCTGTAATCCCAGCTACTCAGGAGGCCGAGGCAGGAGGATTGCTTGGGCCCAGGAGTTTGAGACTAGCCTAGGCAACATAGCAAGACCCTGTCTCTAGAAAAAAATATATTTTTTTAACTAGCTTGACATGGTGGCACATGCCTGTGGTCCTAGCTACTTGGGAGGCCAGGGTAGGAGGATGGCTTAAGCCCAGGAGGTTGAGGCTGCAGTGAGCCATGATTACACCACTGCTGGATCACCACTGTGATCCAGCCTGGGCAACACAGCAAGACCCTTTCTCAAAAACAAACAAAATATATATATATATGTATGTGTGATTCAGGGATCAAGTATTATGACTTAAAGTGCTGTGGTGCTTCATAATGTTCGTGGCATAAAATATTGTGATGTTTTATGTTCTTAATGTTTCAGGGCTGCTGAAAAGGGGAATTTTGAAGCTGCTGTGAAGCTGGGCATAGCCTACCTCTACAATGAAGGCCGTAAGTCCTGACCCCGCCTGTATGTTGGCGCCTTAGATAAGCCTGAGCCTTTGGCCCTACGAAGTGGTGGTCCCTGTGTTAGCAGTTCAGTTGCTGTTTTTGCCGTATCTGATGGCCTGCCTTCCCATCCCCTCTCAGGAGCTTGTTCCCAGATGTACCTGCTGAGGGACCCGCTAATGATACTCTGACTTTGTAGGTTACGAGAGAGTTACCTCTGGTTTTAGCACACCCTTTCATTTCAGTTTGCGAAGAGTGACTAAGCCAGAGCCTCAGCACAGGGGCTATTTGGGCTCCCACCCTCTGTGCCATGAGCACGCAGGCCCGTGTGTGGATGCTGGCCCTCTCCTTGGCCATCCTCTGAGAACTCTGAGACAGAGGTCAGTGTGCCAGTTCCACAGTTAGTAATACAGAGCCAAGCTTCTAAACGGGAAGCAGGAATGGGCAGGTCGGAGCTGGCCTGGTGCCTGGATCCCTTCATCCCCAGAGGCCAGATGCTTCTTGAAAGAACCTTGTGTAGCCTTTTCTTCTACCGGTTCCGGCTTATCTGCTCAGCACCCCAAGGAATGCGCCCATGACCTGTTCCAGCTCCCAAAACACGTAACAACTGGGGTGTAGCCTGCCGCATTCCTACTTCTAAACCATCTGATGTCTTGCTGGGAGAGTCTCTCCCGTTTGCCAGCTGGCAGGATTGCGGTGACTGACAGGGACCATGAGCAACAGCCTCCTCCGGGATCGGGGGAGCTGAGGTCCTATCTCCACCCTCCCATCAGAGAGCAGTTCCCAGACATAAAATTCACACACGGTATAGTTCACCTATCTAAAGTGTGCAATTCTGTGGTTTTTAGTATATTCACAGGGTCGTGCAGTCATTGCCACTGTCTAATTTTAGAATGTTCTCTTCCCAAAAAGAACCTGCGCCCCTGCCCTGGACCCATTGCCAGGGGGTCAGGAAGCAGTTCGCAGCTGGAGGGAGGATGGGCATGAAGCGTGGTGAGGTCTCCTCCCCCGCACCTTCCGAATCCAGGCTTTCGGGAGGACTGCAGCAGGGGCCGATCACAATGACTTTTCTGTTCTAGACATTAACCAAGTAGGGGGAGAAGAGGCAGGTACCCCCATCCTAGAGGGCTCTTCCCTCTTGAAACACCAGCTGTATTGCACTATGGTGGGCTTCAGGCTTTACACTGTCCACCAAGACCATGCGGAACTTTCCACATTCCGTGCCCAAGAGACATCCCTGGGCCCTGTCCTGTCTGTCCCTGCAGTGTCTGTGTCTGATGAGGCCCGTGCGGAAGTGAATGGCCTGAAGGCCTCTCACTTCTTCAGTCTCGCGGAGCGGCTGAACGTTGGTACCGTGCCCTTCATCTGGCTCTTCATCCGCCCTCCGTGGTCAGTTAGCGGAAGCTGCTGCAAGGCCGTGGTTCATGAGAGCCTCAGGGCAGAGTGCCGACTGCAGAGGGTGAGTCTGGGCAAGGGTCGAGGGGCGAGGGGTGAGCAATAGTACCTGTGAGGGCACCTGCAGGGTCCCAGGAACACCCTGAGGATAGACTCTGGACCCTGGAAAGTCAGGTGCCTAAGGGAAGTGAAGATGCAGAAAACTGAGAGTGCAGATGTAGGGAAAGCATCTTGAAATTACCTGGCAGGAGAGGAGGAAGCCTGAGAGCCAGGGTGGGCTGCGGAGTTCTGGGCACACCTGCTGACGGCTGGAAACATGGGGCTGAGGCTGCATGCAGCAGTTGGAGCTCAAGACGCAAATCCGGCCGGGTGCAGTAGCTCATGCCTGTCATCTAACACTTTGGGAGGCCAAGGCTGCAGAATTGCTTGTGGCCAGGAGTTCAAGACCACCCTGGGCAACATGATGAAACTTCGTCTCTACAAAACAATAGAAAAATGTTAGCCAGGGGTGGTGGTGCATACCTAGTGTCCCAGCTACTTAGGAGGCTGAGGTGGGGGGATCACTTGAGCCTGGGAGGTTAAGGTTGCTATGAGCTGTGACTACGCCACTGCACTACAGCCTGGGTGACAGAGCGAGACCCTGTTTCCATTAAAAAAAAACCAAAAAACAAGATTCAAATCTTGGAGTGGCCCTCTGCAGGAGAGGGTGGGCCAGACAGCAGCAGGGCCATGGGCATGGGACCCAAAGACACACAGACTGGGGAGGCGCGGCCCCTGTCAGTTCTCTCTGCTGGAAATCACACTTCTTTCTCCTTTTTTTAAAGACTCACAAAGCATCCATATTGCACTGCCTGGGCAGAGTGCTGAGTCTGTTCGAGGTGAGTCACATTGTTCTCTGCACTTGAACTTTGTGTTTGACACTTCCCTAGCCAAGATCCTGGCAGTGAAAAGCAGCAGCAGGGGGCGTCCAAGGCCCAAAACAAAAGGCAAGCCTTGCCCAGAAAGGCCCAGCCGGAGAAGCCAGGTGGCACACGTGGGCTGGCAGCAGGCTATGGTCCTGGCTCCGTGACCCAGCTGGCGGGTGAGTGGGGGTGATGAGAACTGCAGAGGAGATCGCAGGAGGTGGCGAGCCTTGTTGCTTTCTTGTTTACCAGCCCTGCTCCTGGTCGGCCTCCCCTGCTGCTCATGTGGACCTCTCTGCTCTTGATGTCCTAATGGGCTTTGTGATCCGTAAAGCCGCTTTGCGGCAAATTGCAGGAACGTGGTGGCTTCTAGTGACAGGCATGGCAAATGCATCAGAGAAGGACACTAAGGAGAGGCCCTGAGAGCCACCACCACTGTCGTGACAGTTCAGGGCAGTTCCTTTGGCAGCAGTGAGAAGGGCAGGCCCTTGGTGGTGCAGAGCTGAACCAGGGATCCTGCAGGCCCAGTGCAAATATAAACCCTTCTAGGAAGAGAGCAGGGCGTCTGTGGCTGGAGCTCTGAGTTCATGCTCCTTGCTGGGTGTGGAATGGTGTCTCTGTAGAGAAGTCATTTCTGCTCTAATTTCTATAACTCATTTTTATTAAAGCTCAGAGCAATGTGTGTTACTACTTAAGAGTATGGAGGCCGGGCACAGGGGCTCACGCCTGTAATCCCAACACTTTGGGAGGCCAAGGTGGGTGGATCACCTGAGGTCAGGAGTTTGAGACCAGCCTGGCCAATGTGGTGAAACCACATCTCTATTAAAAAAAACACAAAAATTAGCCAGGCGTGGTGGTGGGTACCTATGATTCCAGCTACTCGGGAGACTGAGGCATGACAGTTGCTTGAACCCAGGAAGTGGAAGTTGTAATGGGCTGAGATTGCACCACTGAAATTCAGCCTGGGTGACAAAGGGATACTGTGTTTCAACAACAATAAAAATAGCCAGGCGCAGTGGCTCGTGCCTGTAATCCCAGCACTTTGGGAGGCCAAGGTGGGTGGCCACCTGAAGCCAGGAATTTGAGACCAGCCTAGCCAACCTGGTGAAACCCTGTCTCTACTAAAAATGCAAAAATTAGCAGGGTGTGGTAGCATCCTAGCTACTCAGGAGGCTGAGGCAGGAGAATTTCTTGAACATGGGAGGCGGAGGTTGCAGTGATCCAAGATCATGCCGTTGCACTCCAACTTGTGCTACAAGAGCAAAACTGTCTCAAAAAAAAAAAAAGAATAGGCATGAACTCTGCTGGGATTTATTCTAGGATGAAGAAAAGCAGCAGCAGGCTCGTGACCTGTTTGAAGAGGCTGCTCATCAGGGATGTCTGACCAGCTCTTACCTCCTCTGGGAAAGCGACAGGAGGACAGATGTGAGTGGAGCCTGCTCTGGGTGGGGCGGAGTTACGCTGGACAAAGGCACAGTTGATGCTGGTCCTTGGACGCGGTTCTGTCTGCAAAAGGGAGGTGGCTCTTGCTGCTCCCAGCCTCTCGGCCTTCAGGAGCCACTGGACAGTCGGCTGTTCTTGGCAACCCCCAAAATGACTCCCGCCATTTGAGAGAGAAGAGGTGGGAAGTTAGCTTAGTGTCGGCCCTTCTGTGTCTTGGTATTCCATTCCTCCCGCGGCACAGTTGTGTAAAGGCTCGATGATCTTCTCCTATTGACAGATGTCAGATCCTGGGCGATGTCTCCACAGCTTCCGAAAACTCAGGGACTACGCTGCCAAGGGCTGCTGGGAAGCGCAGGTGATGTCCGGGGCTGGGATGACGTGGGGAGCTAGCTTTTCTCCCTCCAGCCTTGGGGCAGGACTATGTGGGCTCCCACATGGGAAGCTGGGATTGAGGGATGCCATAAAATCGGTTCAGGAGGCTGGGCACAATGGCTCAGCCTGTAATCCCAGCAGTTTGGGAGGATGAGGAAGGTAGATCACCTGGGGTCAGGGGTTCAAGACCAGCCTGACCAATATGGAGAAACCCTGTCTCTACTAAAAATACAAAAAATTAGCCAGGCAGAGTGGCAAGTGCCTGTAACCCCAGCTACTTGGGAAGCTGAGGCAGGAGAATCGCTTGAACTGGTGAGGCGGAGGTTGCCTTGAGCCGAGATCACCCCATTGCACTCCAGCCTGGGAGACAAGAGTGAAACTTTGTCTCAAAAAAAAAAAAAAGGAGATCAGTTCAGGACTGGAACTGAGTCTTTTTTTTTTGAGAGGGAGTCTCACTCTTGTTGCCCAGGCTGGAGTACAGTGGCACCATCTTGGCTCACCAGAACCTCCATCTCCCGGGTTCAAGCTATTCTCCTGCCTTGGCCTCCTGAGTAGCTGGGATTACAGGCATGCGCTACCCCGCCTGGCTAATGTTTGTATTTTCAGTAGAGACGTGGTTTCTCCATGTTGGTCAGATTGGTCTCTAACTGTCAACCTCAGGTGATCCGCCCGCCTTGGCCTCCCAAAGTGCTGGGATTACAGGTATGAACCACTGCGCCCGGCATTGGAACTGAGTCTTAAAGGACAGGTACACAGCGAAGAGAGCTGGGAAATGGGATATTAATCTCTCCCCATCCACCCTTGCCTCTCAGCCAGCAGCCTTTTAATTTTCAAATGCTTATGAACTACAGCTGCTGTCAAAGTTTGTACCACTCTTGAAATGTCCCATAAGTAGAACAAAACTTGAGGCTACTTGAGAGCATGTGGAGTCCCTTCCTGCTTCCTCTTCCTTTTACTGCCTTGCTCACCATGTCACCTGCTCACCAAGTCATCCAGGGCTAGAGACAGGAGATCAAGCACTGGTAGACTCTCCCCTCACAGCTGCATAGAAGTCGTCAGGGACCGGGCACCGTGACTCATGCCTGTAATCCCAGCATTTTGGGAGGCTGAGGCAGGTGGATTACGAGATCGGGAGTCCAGTCCAGACTGACCAACATGGTGAAACCCCGTCTCCACTAAAAATACTAAAATTAGCTGGTCATGGTGTCGTACACCTTTAATCCCAGCTTCTTAGGAGGCTGAGTCAGGAGAATCGCTTGAACCCAGGAGGCAGAGGCTGCAGTGAACTGAGATCATGCTACTGCACTCCAGCCCTGGGCAACAGAGCGAGACTCCGTCTCAAAAAAAAAAAAAAAAAAAAAAAAGGAAGTCATCAGGGCCAGGTGCAGTGGCTCACACCTGTAATCCCAGCAATCTGGGAGGCCGAAGCTGGGTTGGAGGGGGAGGGATCACCTGAGGTCAGGAGTTTGAGACCAGCCTGGTGAAACCCTGTCTCTACTAAAAATACAAAAATTAGCCGGGCATGGTGGCAGTCACCTGCTACTCAGGAGGCTGAGGCAGGAGAATCGCTTGAACCTGGGAGGCAGAGGTTGCAGGGAGCTGAGATCGTGCCACTGCACTGCAGTCTGGGTGACAGAGCAAGAGTCTGTCTCAAAAAAAAACCAACAAAAAAAGAAGTTGTCAGGACAAATCAAAAGAAAGCCCCTCTACCAAATAGATAGAAGCTTGTTCTTGTCACCCGACCAAGTGAGTGGCAGAGTGATCTGTGCTCACATGCTAGGAACAAAATTACAGATTGATAATGGCCCAGCCTGACATGTTATGGCACGTTATGGTGTTCACGTCCAAAATGTCAGTCAACAGATTTACAAGAAGGCCAGGAGTGGTGGCTCATGCCTGTAATCCCAACACTTTAGGAGGTTGAGTTGGGAGGATTGCTTGAGCCCAGGAGTTCAAGACCAGCCCTGGCAACATAGTGAGACCCCATCTCTACAAAAAATTCTAAAATTAGCTGGATGTGGTGTGTGCCTTATAGTCCCGGCTACTCAGGCAGGAGGATCTCTTGAGCTCAGGAGGTCAAGGCTGCAGTGAGCCATGATCATACCACTGCACTTCAGCCTGGGCTACAGAGGGAGACCCTATCTCAACAAAAAAAGTTTTTACAAGAAATACAACAATGTAGGTCTGTTGGAAACTCAGGGTAATCAGTAAGAATAGGAAGACCCTGATGGAAGTTGAGAGGGCCTCAGTTGATTGTCAAAAAAGAGGAAATAGGGCCAGGTTCAGTGGCTCCCATTTATAATCCCAACACTTTGGGAGGCCAAGGCAGGAGGATCACTTGAGGCCAGGAGTTCTCTCTCCATTGCGTGGGCTAGACTGCAATGGTATGATCTCAGCTCACTGCAACCTCTGCTGCCTGGGTTCAAGCCTTCTGAGTAGCTGGACTACAGGTGCCTGCCACCACACCCAACTAACTTTTGTATTTTTAATAGAGACGAGGTTTTGCCACGGTGGCCAGGCTGGTCTCGAACTCCTGACCTCAAGTAATCTGCCTGCCTCGGCCTCCAAAAGTGCTGGGAATACAGGGGTGAGCCACTGAACCTGGCCAAAAAAATAATAATAAATCAATCAAGAGAGGAAATAAACTCAACTGGTTAGACATTGGAATGTTCAACCTTACGACTAGTCGTAAGAGTGCACCTTTAATTGAGATATTTTGGGCTGATCCCATTAGCAAATTTTATATATATGTTTTTGAGTGGCTAGCTAGTAGCTTCTGAAAATAGCTGTTTTTAATAATCACAGTGTTTGGTGGTATGAAGCTGTGATGAAGCAGGTGCTCCTAATCCTGGTTGTAAACATTGACATAAGCCTTTCAGAGAGCACTGGGGTGTATGGCCAGAGACTTAACACAGCTGCCCCAGGCATTAACCATGTAAGGAACTGAGACCTGAACCAGGGTGGAAAGGCAACTGATATTTCATGATACATCTTTTCTCATGTCATCTCTTACTTATTCAAAAAAGAATAATAATTAAAGTCTGAGGCCGGGCACTGTGGCTTACGCCTGTAATCCCAGCACTTTGGGAGGCTGAGGCAGGTGGATCACGGGGTCAGGAGATTGAGATCATCCTGGCCAACATGGTGAAACCCAGTCTCTACTAAAATACAAAAGATTAGCCAGGCGTGGTAGTGTGCACCTGTAGGCCCAGCTATTTGGGAGGCTGAGGCAGGGCAATTGCTTGGACCCAGGAGGTGGAGATTGCAGTAAGCGAGATCACGCCACTACACTCCAGCCTGGTGACAGAGCAAGACTGCATCTCAACAACAACAAAAAAGCCTGAGTCATCTTCGTTCCCAAAGCTTGCGAAGGTTTAAGTTTAAGGAGGGTGATGTGTCCGCATGCATTTGCTCCCTGAATGGCCCTTTGCTTCAGAAACGGAAAACCGCAGCACGGCTGCTGCCTCACGCTCTTGTTTGTCTTTTCTTCCTCAGCTGTCTTTAGCCAAAGCCTGTGCAAATGGAAACCAGCTTGGACTGGAGGTGAGAGCTTCCGGTGAGATCGTCTGCCAGCTGTTTCAGGCCTCCCAGGCTGTCAGTAAGCAGCAAGTCTTCTCTGTCCAGAAGGGACTCAACGACACAATGAGGTGAGGCATTCAGGCCGGGGCTTCTAATCAGAGCAGCACAGCAGCCAGCCTCCAGAAGAAGGGAGCCCTTTCCACTTAACCCCAATCACCCGCCACAGGGCAGCATAGAGTCCCCTTATCACCTCACCAGATCCTCCCATGTGGATGTTTTTTAAAACCAGTAATGCCTAAGTTACCATGGACTTTTTGGAAGAAAACATCCTACTCTGCTTTCTTTAGTTACCTGCTTTGTTTTTTGAGACGGTGTCTGACTCTGTCACCCAGGCCAGAGTACAGTGGCATGATTTCAGCTCTCTGCAGCCTCCACCTCCCAGGCTTAAGTGATCCTTCCACCTTACCCTTCTTAGTAGCTGTGACTACAGGTGTGCACCACCACGCACAGCTAATTCTGTATTTTTTATAGAGACAGGGTCTCACTGTGTTACCCAGGCTAGTCTTGAACTCCTGGGCTCTAGCGATCCTCCTGCCCGGTGTCCCACAGTGCAGTGATCTTTTTTAAGCCAAGAACACATTGAACACCTTTTTTTTTTTTTTTAAGGTAGGCTTTCTGTCACCCAGGGTGGAGTGCAGTGGTGTGATCTTGGCTCACTGTGATTTCCGCCTCCTGGGCTCAAGCTTTCCTCCCACCTCCATCCACCAAGTAGGACTACAGGCACCACACCTGGCTAATTTTTATACATTTTGTAGAGATGGGGTTTCGCCATGTTGGTCAGGCTGGTCTCAAACTCCTGGCCTCTGGCGATCTGCCTGCCACGGCCTCCCAAAGCACTGAAATGACAGGCATGAGTTACCGCTCGCAGCCTCCATTGAACGTCTCAAACACCATCTGAGACGGCGAGATTCATGTTCCCGAAGCTGAGACACAGCCTCTTCTTTATGGCCAGTCTTTGCGAGCATCAGTATGTCACATGAAACTCAGTGGCCCTCAGGAGCCCTGCCATCCAGGGCGGCTGCCATGCTAACCACCAAATCGCAGAACATGTTACAGGGTAAAGTGGAAAACATCAGTGATCTTTCAACTTTACACATGAGCTTTCAGATGCGGTTTGGGTTTATAATGGGAAGCCTCCGGTTACCCAGTCAGCAAACACCCGATGCATAATGAGCGTTCAGTAAACATTTACGTATTTACAAAATGATCAGGCTAGGCATGGTGACTCACCTGTAATCCTAGCTTTTTTTTTTTTTTTTTTTTTGAGACAGTCTTGCTCTGTCGCCCAGGCTAAGAGTGCAGTGGTGTGATCTTGGCTCACTGCAACCTCCCAGGTTCAAGTGATTCTCCTGCCTCAGCCTTCTGAATAGCTGGGATTATAGGCATGTTTCACAACACCTGGCTAATTTTTATATTTTTAGTAGAGACAGGGTTTCAGCACGTTGACCAGGCTGGTCTCAAACTCCTGTCCTCAAGTGATTTGCCCACCTCAGCTTCCCAAAGTGCTGGGATTACAGGTGTGAGCCACCACACCTGGCTAATCCTAGCATTTGGGACTCTGAGGAGGGAGGATCGCTTAAGCCTAGGCATCTAAGACCAACCCCATCTCTATTTTGAAAAAAGAGCTGTCATCCCTTCCCCCAGAGAGGGCTGATGTTCCTTTCTGAGAAATGCACACTCACACTCACACACAGTACTAGGGATATAGCACCCCTTTGCCCTACATTAAATGACGCTGGCCAGGCACTGTGCCTCACCTATAATCCTAGCACTTTGGAAGGCCAAGGTGGGAGGATCACTTGAGGCCAGGAGTTCAAGGCTGCAATGAGCTATGATCATGCCACTGCACTCCAGCCTAGGCCACAGAGCAAGACCCTGTCCTCAAAAAACTCTGTTTGATAAATGGCACCAAGCTGTAGTGCTGTTGAGCCCTGTGCTGCCTGTGTGGCCGTGGCAGCCCCTTCCCTCTTTCCATTGGAAGGAATAGGCTGATAGCACCTTCTAACCTTCTTGGGCTGCTTTCTTTCTTTTTTTTTTTTTGGTTTGTTGATACTCACGTGTGTGGGCATTTTTTTTTTTAATTGATTTACCAGGGAGATGCAGCTTCTGATAAAAAGCAAAGGTGCATTCCCCATTTTAAAGTATGCAATTCTGTGGTCTGTTTTTATTTTTATTTACTTATTTTTGAGACAGAGTCTCACTCTGTTGCCCAGGCTGGAGTGCAGTGGAGCGATCTCGGCTCACTGCAACCTCTGCCTCCCAGGTTCAAGTGATTCTCCTGCCTCAAGCCTCTTGAGTAGATGGGATTACAGGTGCCTGTCAACTGCGCCTGGCTAATTTTTGTATTTTTAGTAGAGATGAGGTGTCACCATTTTGGCCAAGCTGGTCTTGAACTCCTGACCTCATGATCCACCCACCTCAGCTTTCCAAAGTGCTGGGATTACAGGGGTGAGCCACATCGCAAAGCCCTGTTGGTTTTTTTCTTTGTATATTAATTTATTTTGAGATGGAATCTTGCCGTTGCCCAGACTGGAGCATAGTGGCATAATTTTAGCTTACTGCAACCTCCACTTGCTGGGTTCAAGCAATTCTCCCATCTCAGCCTCCTGAAAAGCTGGGACTATAGGCATGCACCACTACGCCTAGCTAATTTTTGTATTTTTTGGTAGAGACAGGGTTTCACCATATTGGCCAGGCTGGTCTTGAACTTCTGACCTCAAGTGATCTGCTCTCCTTGGCCTCCCAAAGTGCTGGGATTACAGGCATGAGCCACTGTGCCTGGCCCAGTGGTTGTTTTTAGAAGTCAGATCATTAAGCTTGTTAAATCCATCTGCTTTGAGTAAGCTTCCTAGTCTGTTCACAGTAGCGGCCAGTTTAAACCTTAAACACCTGACCCTTGCATGGTCTCTGTTCTGGGAGGAAATAGAGGCTGATCTGCTTCTCTGCCTTTCTTTTCATGCTTTGGCTCATCTTCCTGTACTCCCCTCCACCACTGAAGATGCTTCTGTCTGGGCTGACACCTGACACCTGCCATGCCTGTCCCCAGAATCACACGTCCTCCCACTCCTCTGTCGCCTTCTGTTCACTCTGACCCCTCTGCTTTAAGACAAGCATCTGCAGCTGGGTGTGGTGGCTCACGCCTGTCATCCTAGCACTTTAGGAGGCTGAGGCAGGCAGATCACCTGAGGTCAGGAGTTCGAGACCAGGCTGGCCATCATGGTGAAACCCTGTCTCCACTAAAAATAAAAAAAAATAGCCAGGTGTGGTGGCGCACACTTGTAATCCCAGCTACTAGGGAGGCTGAGGCAGGAGAATCACTTGAACCCAGGAGGTAGAGTTTGCAGTGAGCTGAGATTGTGCCATTGCACTCCAGCCTGGGTGACAGAGTGAGACTCTGTCTCACAAAAAAGGAAAAAGACAAGTGTCTCCATTCTATTCAGAAAGACATTTACCATATTGGGTATCCTGTGGCATTCCCTTGCAACTGTCCGCCTTCCCCTGCTACTTGCACGCCCCAAGGTACAGGGTTGATTGCTGCATAAACAGCTATGGGCTGACTTTTCACTCTGCGCCAGGTTGAGGTCTCATAGCACTTGTGTTTTGGAGCACTGGGAATGTGTGGTCCTCTAGGAGGAACACGGGTGCACAGGCGTGCAAGTCTGTCCACCTCCCAGAAACACCATCAAAGGGTGTGGGGCCTGCTTTGGGGTTGAGACCCACAGGGCCTCCCTGGCTTCCTGGGACATGGCCTCCCCAGCCAGGGTCCCAGGGTAAATCTGTGATTCTAGAGCTGCTAGGATTTGGTCAGGCCCAACAGGTGGGGTTGAAATTGTAAACAGGGACGCGTGGAGAACGCCTGCCCTAGTTCTGGCTGCTGCTCTATCCGCAGGTACATTCTGATCGACTGGCTGGTGGAAGTCGCCACCATGAAGGACTTCACGAGCCTGTGCCTGCACCTGACCGTGGAGTGTGTGGACCGCTACCTGCGGAGGAGGCTGGTGCCACGGTACAGGCTGCAGCTGCTGGGCATTGCCTGCATGGTCATCTGCACCCGGTGAGAAGCCCCCTCAGTCTGGCCGGCAGGGACATGCTGGCCCTCCCTGGGTTCAGGGGCACCGCCCTTCACATGCTCCTCACTGGTTCTTTTTTTTGTTTTTGTTTTTGTTTTGAGATGGAGTCTCACTCTTGTCGCCCAGGCTGGAGTGCAGTGGCGCGATCTCGGCTCACTACAACCTCTGCCTCCCAGGTTCAAGCAATTCTTCTGTCTCAGCCTCCTGAGTAGCTGGGACTACAGGCACCCACCACCACGCCCAGTTAATTTTTATATTTTTAGTAGAGAAGGGGTTTTACCATGTTGGTCAGGCTGGTCTGAAACTCCTGACCTCAGGGATCCACCCGCCTCGGCCTCCCAAAGTGTTGGGATTACAGGCGTGAGCCACTGTGCCTGGCCATCGTGAGTTCTTTAGTCATGAGACTCCTGGTCAGATGTGGAGTGCTGAGCTGAGAGCCCTCCACAGGCAGGGGTGGCAGAACGGCCCTCAGCATGTGGGGGTTGCTCTGTGGGGCACCTGCATCCAGGCATTTTGTCCTGGCACAGGGTCTGGGACCCAGAGTGTGGCCTCACTCTGGCAGCCGCAGGTTAGACCCCTTGTCCCCTGGCTCCTGAGGGCGGCAGGGTGACTGATGAGGGACGGTGGCAGTCAGCTGCCCTTCTCTGAAGTTGGGTTCTGAAGTCTGTTGCCAGAGTTTCCTATATTCCTGGAGTTCAAGGGTTTTTTGTTCCCCACTGGTGCCCTGCAGCGCCCACTACAACCACGAAGGTGGCTTTCAGCTGCACGGTGCATCCTCACACGGCAGCCTATACTTTTCACATCAGACCACTGCTTTCCTTTAACCAATGCTGGATCCCCTGGTTCTACCTTTGGAAATAGTGTGGAAATGATTCTCATAATATGCTTTGCATTTCCTAAACCAGCTGTCCTCAGCATGGTCTACATCTTCCTAGGAAGTGCTTTCCAGACTGGCTCATCTGTAGCGCCTGGTGGGCGAGGATAGCTTTGGCTGCACACAGCTTACGTGTAAGCTCCGGAGACTTGTTTCTCTCCGCAGAAGTAACCCAGAGGCAGAGGGTCCAGGCTCAGGTCACTGGGATGATTTTTGTTTCAGGAGGAAGCAAAGGAGCCCCATCCCCCATCTTAATCTCTGCCACCAATTAGGGTGCTCCCCTTGTCCCTGAGACACCTGTACCTGTCACATTCACCTTTGCACTGAGCCTAGTCTTGTGGCCACGTCTCACCAGTGGGAACTGGGAAGTGTGGTCTTTTTGGGACTGTGTGTGGCAGCAGCTCGAAGCAGTGTCATTCCCACGGAAAGAGGAAGCAGCGCCTGCTGCAAGCATCCAGAGCCGTCTGAATCCAGCCTCCCAGGATGTAACTGCGCATCCCTCACTGCAGCCTACGACCAAGCTCCTGGGCCGCAAACTGACTGGCCGTGAGAAAATAATGCTAAAAACGTTTCAGTGAGCTGAGTCCACTACCACAAAACCTGGTTGCAGTGGTCCATATAACTATCACCATGGCTCCCTCAAATAACGTCTGCCTTATTCTCTCCTTTTTATTTTTTCTAAGTGGGTGTTGCAGGCACGGTGGCTCATGCCTGTAATCCCAGCACTTTGGGAGGCTGAGGTGGGCAGATTGCCTGAGTTTAGGAGTTTGAGACCAGCCTGGTCAACACATTAAAACCCCTTCTGTACTAAAAATAAAAAAAAAAAAAATTAGCCAGGCTTGGTGGTGTGCACCTGTAGTCCCAGCTACTCGGGAGGCTGAGGCATGAGAATCACTTGAACCTGGGAGGCAGTGAGCCAAGATCATGCCACTGTAATAATTCAGCCTGAGTGACAGAGGCAAACTCTGTCTCAAAAAAAAAAAAGTTTTAAAGGCTGAGCTGCTCCCACCTCTGCTCTCAAAGCAGTACCTTCCCTGTGCCCACCAGCCACTTCACACCCCACGTAGGGCTCTTGTTGGCCACTGACATCTCGTCTTTGGCATCGGCAGCCCCCACACTGGCACGCGTGGTCTTTGTGCCTCTTGTCCTCTCGGTCAAGCTAATGATACATGGAACCTGCAGAGTCCCCAGGACGGAGCAGCCGAGGGACTTGGCCTCAGTCTCAGGGGAAGGTGCTTTGGGGGCCGCTGGAGCAGTATGTTCCCTGATAGTTGGTGCTGGTAGATGGCAGAGAACAGGGTGACTGCTGCCTGGTGACAGTCAGGATTTCTGTGGCCACCCAGTGCCAGGCACAGATTTTGCAACAATCTTTGGGCCCTTTGCCGCCAATTCCTAGATGTGGTGGTTCATCCACCTTCTGGGTCTAAAACATTTCCACCCCATTCATAGAGCCGTCACGTGGTGGGCAAGTCTCCGTCCTTGGTGTTTTTCAGCAAACCGAATGTTGGTGGCACTCAGGCCTTTTGCAGACATTTGTGAGTCTGCCTAATAGCCCTGCAGCTTTCTGTCGGCCTTGTGGTTCTCATCCCTCTTTCCAGTACTTTCTGACCTCCTCCTGTAATTAGTATTATTATATATATTTTTGTTTTGTTTTGTTTTTTGAGACAGGGTCCTGCTCTGTCACCCAGGCTGGAGTGCAGTGGTGTAATCATAGCTCACTGCAGCCTCCACCTCCTGGGCTTAAGCAGTTCTCCCACCTCAGCCTCCCAAGTAACCGGGAATATAGACGCATGCCACCATGCTCTGCTAATTTTTTATTTTTTAACCTTTTGTAGAGATAGGGTCTTGTTTTGCTGCTCAGGGCAGTCCCGAACTGCCGGCTGAGCTTTCCTCCTGCCTGGGCTCCACTTGTCATCCGCGGGCAGCTGGGTCCATTATGCAGCCTCCTTTTGTCACCAAAGCCTAAAGCTATGGCTCCCTCCCTACCCTGAAGCCTCCTAAAGCCTTGGGTCCCTGCCTCCCACCCCTGCCCCAGGAAGCGGACTCCGCACTGAGGCCCCTTCTTGGCGTTGCAGGTTCATCAGTAAAGAGATCCTGACCATCCGGGAGGCCGTGTGGCTCACGGATAACACATACAAGTACGAGGACCTGGTGAGAATGATGGGCGAGATCGTCTCCGCCCTGGAAGGGAAGATTCGAGTAAGCAGTGGTTCCCTTTTCCTCGTTAATCTTAGTTGTTGCTGTGCTGGAGGATGGGGTGGGGGGCATGCAGCTTTCCTGCTGTGGGAGGGCCTCATGGACCCAGAAGGCAGCTGTTTCTGCTGTGCCCAGAGCCACGGAGCAGGAGGCCACAGTTACACCATGTCACCGTCTGCGTTGGTGCCCTGTGCGTACAGCATCGGCATGAACATCATCCGGGCCACACCCTACGCTGGGCTTGCACGCGGCATTGCACAAATGAGCTCCGCACGCTGAGAGCCCACACCCACTCCCTGCTGCCTAGGTCCCCACTGTGGTGGATTATAAGGAGGTCCTGCTGACGCTAGTCCCCATGGAGCTGAGAACCCAGCACCTGTGCAGCTTCCTCTGTGAGCTCTCCCTGCTGCACACCAGCCTGTCCGCCTACGCCCCAGCCCGCCTGGCCGCCGCAGCCCTGCTCCTGGCCAGACTGACACACGGGCAGAGTAAGGAGCGGCCTTTCCCGGGGATGCCTGTGTCGGGGAAGGTGCTCACATAGGAGGAGGCTGTGGGGAGGAAAAGAGTCCAGCTTCCATTTGTCCTGGTCACCTCTGCGGGGGCGAGGTACAGCACCGCTCCTAGCTTCAGTATCCCAGATTTCTGACCTTGAGCCTGCACGTCCTGTGTGAGGTTTTTTCAAAACTATTTTTAAAAGATTGTAACCCTGAGTTCCAGGAAACTCCACAGCAGAACCACAGAGCTACGGGGTGGGAGTGGTCAGGTGGCTGTCACCACAGCCCCTCCATCCCCGGCCTGCTCTCCTCCCCAGCACAGCCCTGGACCACGCAGCTGTGGGACCTCACCGGATTCTCCTGTGAGGACCTCATTCCCTGCGTCTTGAGCCTTCATAAGAAGTGGTGAGTATGAAGGAAGTAAGTCCTCCGACTAGACTGTGCCACAGTGGGTAGGGCTCAAGCCCCTTCAGGGGCATCTGCTTCCTCCTGCAACGACTGGCAGTCATACGCAGATCTTCCTTCAGTGAACGAGGTGCAGAAGGTCTTCCTCAGAGCTGATGTTTAAAAATTCTGGCTGGCCCTTTGGGAGGCCGAGGCAGGCAGATCATTTTAGGTCAGGAGTTCAAAACCAACCTGGCCAACATGGTGAAACCCCACCTCTACTAAAAATATAAAAATTAGCCAGGCGTGGTGATACATGCCTGTAATCCCAGCTACTCAGGAGGCTAAGGCACAAGAATTGCTTGAACCCAGGAGGCGGAGGCTGCAGTGAGTTGAGATCACGCCACTGGACTCCAGCCTGGGTGACAGAGCAAGACTCTATCTCAAAAAAAAAGAAAAAACTGGCCTGGCGTTGTGGCTCATACCCGTAATCCCAGCACTTTGGGAGGCCAAGGCAGGCAAATCACCTGAGGTCAGGAGTTCGAGACCAGCCTGGTCAACATGGTGAAACCCCGTCTCTGCTAAAAATACAAAAATTAGCTAGGTGTGGTGGCACACGCCTGTAATCCCAGCTACTCGGGAGTCTGAGGCAGGAGAATCGTTTGAACCCGGGAGGTGGAGGTTGCAGTGAGCCAAGATCGCACCCCTGCACTCCAGCCTAGATGACAGAGTAAGACTCCGTCTCTCCCCACAAAAAAAAAAATTCCAGGCCTTTTTTCACACCTTTTTCACATTTAGAGCACCTGCTCCCAACCCAAGCTTGCTGCGCATAGGCAGCAGAACATGCTAGAAGAGATGAGGGCATCTCCCTGACCTGTGGTAACTTGCGCGTGTGAAAGGTTGTCATCTAGCTCAGGTGCTGGCACACTGTGGCCCCAGGCCGCATCTGGCTGCTTTTGTGAATGGGATTTTCTTGGCAGCAGCCACCGTCATTGGTTTCCACGTCGTCTGCAGCTGTTCTTGCTCTGGCAGTGGCTGAGTTCATAGTGTAGCAGAGACCATGTGGTCCCCAGCAGGAAAATACTCCCCTTCCCTTGAGAGAATGGCTTCTGCACTGATGCAGCTGTTGGGATAGATCGATCCTCCATTTCATTGAGAAGATGGAGCCTGCAGGCGGGTCCCTTGCCCCATCGTGCCCAGCTGTGGCCCCCTCTCTGCCCCAGCCCTGCTGGGGTTCTCTCTACGTGCCCTGGCCCCTCCTGCCCTACTGTCTGCTGGGCCTGGCCCAGCCCTCACCGCATCTGAGCCCTTTCACTTGCCCTGGCAGCTTCCCTTCAGCCCACATTGGTTTGTTCCAATCAGTCCATGAAGCCTGCACCATGGGCAGGGCAGTAGGGGAGAGGCCAGGACAGCAGAGAGTTCAGAGGTCAGGTTGTGACAGGAGAAACAGCAGGCCGGTGCAGGTCAGGTGGCTCCGTGCACGGAGTGCAGCTGGGAGCATCTGAGCATCTCGGTCCCAAGCAAAGGGGGCAGCCATGCTAGGGCCCAGGGCAGACCAGCCAGGCCGGGGCCATGTGTGGAATCATGGCAGTGAGGGGCATGGATAATATGCATAGGGCTGAGTTTTGCATCCAGCCGGGCCACCTCCCTCTCCCCTCCTCAGCTGTGCTCACAGACTTGCTCCTCCCACCTCGGCACCCCCACTCCCTGGTCTCCCCTTCCATGCTTCTGCAATGACCTCCCGTTCCTCAGTCAAATCCAGCAGACTCAGCTGGTGTGGGCTTTATTTTTCCTTGTTTGAGTTGGGGGGCCAGGCTGGAGTGCAGTGGTGCCATCCTAGCTCACTGCAGCCCTGACCTCCCTGGCTCAAGGAATCGTCTCGCGTCAGCCTCCCGAGCAGCTGAAACCACAGAAATCTCCACACCAGGCCCGGGTGGGCTTTTCTCCAGCCAGCATTACGCTGACCCTCCCTCCCGGGGGGGCCTCGGCTTCCTGAACTAGGCCTTTTGGCATGGGTGGTGGTCTCTCTTCTCCCCTACCCAAAGGGGCCAGGGAATTCTGGCTTTCTGCCACTCCTCAGACTCCTTTCCTGGGAGACTTCACCGCTTCCAGGATTCAGACCACATCTCAACCTCAACCTGCCACCCCCTGCCAGCATGACTCAGCCAATGGCCTGTTCTAGCCCTGGTGTTGTGCGGGAAGCCCTGTGCTCCGAGCCGAGCCCTCCAACCGCCTCGGCTGCTTCTCCATCCCTACACTCTCGCCAAAGCACTTTCCTCTTTCACTCACAGCCTGGGGCTGCCTGGCCTCCTGGAGTACTGTGGCAGCCACCCTGCTCGAGTCCTGTGTGTGCCACCCAGGGCCGTGCTGTCCGTTTCCAGGATGAGATCAGAACTCCCTGGGGGTTCCGATGCCCCTGAGCAGCCCCTTCTCTGGCCCATCTGCTGTTTCTCCCCGACGCTGGGCTGCAGCCACAGGGTTCCTGGCGGCATCTCCTGGGCTTTGGCGTGGGCTTCTGCTCGTGGTGCTTTCTCCTGCAGTGCCCGGATCCTGTGCCTTCTGGGCAAGGAACGAGGGTGACAGCGGAAGGGGTCAGTGTGGATCTCACGCCCCTACCTTTGTTTACAGGGAGCACAGATCATCCCCCTGACACTGGCTGTTTCTGGGTTGTGTTTATTCTCTTCCTCCTGAAGAAGTTAATTTTTTTTTCCAAACTAGATAAATTAGAAACATTTATTTACAAACTAAACTTCCTTTTATTGTGTGATTTAATGGGCTTTTAGTTTATTCACACAGTCGTACTTGTCATCACAACAATCACATTTAGAACATTTTCACATCCCCAAAAGGGACAACACACCCCTCAGCTGTCACCCTCCAATTCCCCAAAACTGCCTCAGCCCTAGACGACCCCCAGTGTTCTACTTTCTCTCCACGGATTTTCCCCTTCTGGATATTTTGTATAAATGGAGTCACAGGACAAGTGGCCTTTTATGTGTGGGTTACTTCCCTGGGTATTATGTTTGGGGGTCTGTCCATGTTGCAGCATGTGTCGCTGCTTTGTTCCTTTCATGGCTGAATAGTATGCCACTGCATGGACCACATGTGTTTATCCAGCCCGCAGCTGGTGGACATTTTGCCTTTTGTCAACAGTCCTGCGATGAACATTCTAGTACAGGTTTCCGTGTGGACATAGGTTTTCCTTTTTCCTGGGTCTCTACCTAGAGGGAAATTGCTGGGTCCTTTGGTGGCTGCGTTTAACCATTTGGGGAACTACCAGGTCAGATTCCAGAGTGACTGCACCATTTTGCATTCTCATTGCTCACTTGGGCGATCTGAGGCCAAAAATGGGGTGGGGGTGTCTCACGTGTCCACTGCATGTGACTCTGTTTCCAGCTTCCACGATGATGCCCCCAAGGATTACAGGCAAGTCTCTCTGACCGCCGTGAAGCAGCGATTTGAGGACAAGCGCTACGGAGAGATCAGCCAGGAAGAGGTGCCTCCCTCCCGACACCTGGGCATCTCATGGGGTGCCAGGGTGTGGGTGGGCCTTGTCCTCAGGGCCTCTGTGCCCCCTAACTCTGGCTTCCCCTCAGGTGCTAAGCTACAGCCAGTTGTGTGCAGCATTAGGAGTGACACAAGACAGTCCCGACCCCCCAACCTTCCTCAGCACAGGAGAGATCCACGC
This sequence comes from Cacajao melanocephalus, assembly GCA_963573385.1. Classification (NCBI taxonomy): domain Eukaryota; kingdom Metazoa; phylum Chordata; class Mammalia; order Primates; family Pitheciidae; genus Cacajao; species Cacajao melanocephalus. Next base: position 29,077 of record CAUYLG010071855.1, read on the forward strand.
CTTCCTCAGCTCTCCCTCGGGGCGGAGAACCAAACGGTTAGTTATCCCTTGTCCCAGCCCAGTTCCCTCAGCGGTGCCACTTCCTCACACAGAGAGGCCCTCAAGGCTTGAAGGGGGAGCAGCAGACCCCAGGACAGCGACCCTGGGACGGAGCCCCACTGTCAGGCCTCGGGCCCCTGCTCAACCTCCACCGTCCGCAACCTAGGTCTCCTTCCTCCCAGGCTGTTGTCTCTCACTCTGACTGGGCTCCCCATGGATGGTTTGAGCAGGCGGGAACCCAGCCCTGGCTCCAGCCCTCCCCGTGCCTGTCATGTGCATCCTGGGCTTCTCTGGTCCACAATGCCACTGTCGCTTCAGCGCTCCAGTTGTAACCTATTCCCATCCCCAGCACTTCCCTCGCCACCTGTGTGGACCTGTGTACCCGCCTCTCCAATCTCAGTAGCTTGGCTGTTCCTCCCGGAGTTAACTTCCCCTCTCCACCTCACCCATCTGGAAAACTTCTATTGATCCTGCAAAGCCCAGATGAGCAGGGCCCTCCCTATGCTGCTGGCCTGCCTCTGTGACTCCTCAGCACCATGTGCACCCATGAGCTTCCCAAGGGCAGGCACTGGATGACGGGGTCTTCCCTGTCAATACAGGACCAGGCAGGGCTGCCTCTAAGAGTGTTGTGTGGGGAGTGGGCCCTGGAAGGAGACCCTAAACTTCTGGCAGCCCTGGGGAAGCAGCTGAAGCCTTACTGCTGCCACTTTCTCCCTGAGAAGCGTGACAGCACTTCCCATTGTACAGAAGGCAGGAGACCTGGCCCTCCTGTCTCACTTCTCACACACACCCTGATTCTCCTGGGGCAGGGTCATCACAAGGAAAGTCCACGCAGATACACACTGCTACTCCAGGAGGGGCCCTGGCCCTGTGCCCAGCCTCACTGTGTCAAACCTGTTTCTCAGAGGCCCCTCAGAACCCCATCAGTCTTCTGAGAGAGACCGTCATGAGTGACACTGGGGTGGCTCTCCCCACCCTGCCTTCCCCCCAGGCCCTGGGATCAGGAAGTGGAAAGACTTGGCTGGTGTGGTGGCTTTCCCCAGGCTCAGGCTCATACTCTGGTCTCCAGCCCCATCCTGGGCAAGACTTGACCCCAGCTGGGTGTGGGTGCGAGCACTGCCCAAGGCCAGGCCATTCCATGCAGTCTGCCTGGCACTGGGCTGAGCACTGCCTGCCCCTTATCAGTCAACACCAGAGGGGCCAAGTGTGGTGTTTCACCCCTATAATCCCAGCACTTTGAGAGGCCGAGGCGAGTGGATCACTTGAGGTCAGGAGCTCAAGACCAACCTGGCCATTGTGGTGAAACCCCATCTCTACTAAAAATAGAAAAATTAGCTGGGTGTGATGGTGGGCACCTGTAGTCCTACCTACTGAGGAAGCTGAGGCAGGAGAATCGCTTGAACCCGGGAGGCAGAGTTTGCAGTGAGCCAAGATTGCACCACTGCTCTCCAGCCTGGGCAACAGAGCAAGACTCCACCTCAAAAAAAAAATCACTGGAGAGTGGCATCATCCTAGCGGTTTCCAAGGGACCAGGTGGTTGGCACAGGCCCCACAGCTGAGCCACATGCGCTGGGGTTCACACCCAGATCTGGGGCCTGATTTTGCCTGAGCTGCCCTCCACGTCTGCCCTGCCTCAAGGGCTTATACCTGTTTTAGCTTCATTGGCATCTTGTACGCAGCAGACCCTTCGGGAGCATGTGGTGACGGGCCAGGGCATGAAGGTGTTAGAGGCAGGTGTGGAGGACCCAGCCTCCCAGCGCTGCCACCCCTGACCGGGTCTCCTGGGCTGTCTCACCCTTGCAGGAAGCGGGAGAATAGCCTCCAGGAGGACAGGGGCAGCTTCGTCACCACCCCTACTGCGGAGCTGTCCAGCCAGGAGGAGACACTGCTGGGCAGCTTCCTCGATTGGAGCCTGGACTGCTGCTCCGGCTACGAAGGCGACCAGGAGAGCGAGGGCGAGAAGGAGGGCGATGGTGAGTGTGCAGCTAGGGTGCACTTGAGGGAACATTGCACAGACAGCGGCTCTCCCTGAGGGCGTCCGCACACCTGGCCCTGTGTGTGTGTGCTGTGGGAGGGAGGAGGATATGCACAGAGCAGGGCCTGGTGGGCGGGGCCAGCTCCTGCCCCACAGGGGAGCATGTCCAGACACCAGGAGAGTGAGAGGAGGGAAGAGCCACCAAAACACCCCAGCCTCAGGGCTTTTCCCACCGCACAGGGATGACAGGACTTAGCCACACTTGTCCACCACAGCTCAGGGCTCCTCCTACCGCACAGGGACCAGAGGACTGAGCCACAGCTATCTAGCTCCTGCTGATTCTGTTGGGAGGACGTTACCAGGACTGCGGAGGTAGAGGCCCAGTCTGCAGTTCATGACAAGATCTTTCTAGGCCGGATGTGGTGGCTTATGCCTGTAATCCCAGCAATTTGAGAGGCTGAGGCAGGAGGATCACTTAAGGCTAGTTCAGGACCAGCCTGGGTGACATAGCAAGACAAAAAATTTGAAAATTAGCTGGGTGTGGTGGCTACTCAGAAGGCTGAGGCAGGAGGATCTCTTGAGCACAGGAGGCAGGAGCTACAGTGAGCCGTGATCATGCCACTGCACTCTAGCCTGGGCGCTCTTTCTAGAATATGGAGATGTGCCCACGTGGTGTACATGACACTCCTCACTGCCCTTCTGGATCAGTGCCCTGTGCAAGCCCCAGGCAGACCACAGGGGTCCTTGCCAGAAGCCCAGTTAGGACGAGTCCTGGCAATTTCCCAGTTGTTTGCGTCTGCGTCCACTTGGCTTGAGGTAGATGGCCAACTTGTCATCTCCACTGTTGTTGGGGTCATGGCGGGCAGCCATCCAACCTTGGAAGAGCCCTGTCACCCATGGCTTCTCACCACAGGAGGGCAACACAGGGGTCCATAGCGAGGTAGAAGATTCTTGACCTGGACTTCAGGGTCCTGACCTGGCAGGGATCTCCCCTGATGCTTGGGTGTAACACGACCTCCCTCCCCACCAACCTTCCTGCAGTGACAGCTCCCAGTGGCGTCCTCGATGTCACCGTGGTCTACCTGAACCCAGAACAGCACTGCTGTCAGGAATCCAGTGATGAGGAGGCTTGCCCAGAGGACGAGGGGCCCCAGGATCCACAGGTGCCAGGGCTGGACACCCAGATCCCTGCAGTCCCAGGACCCGAGTCCCCATTCTGCACCAGCGAGCAGCCAGGGAAGGACATCACAACCTCAGGGTACTCCTCCGTCAGCACCGAGAGTCCCACAAGCTCTGTGGATGGCGGCTTGGGGGTCCTGCCCCGATCTACCTCAGTGCTGTCCCTGGACAGTGACTCGCACACGCAGCCCTGCCACCATCAGGCCAGGAAGTCATGTTTACAGTGTCGTCCCCCAAGTTCCCCGGAGGGCAGTGTTCCCCAGCAACAGGTGAAGCGGAAAAATCTGTGTGCGCACAGCGAGGAGGAGGGCATGAACGGGGCCTTGTAAGGCTGTGAGTGCGTCAGCGCGTGTGTCGTGGTGGACGTGTACTGAGGGGCTGCTAGCCAGGGGTGGGAGCACAACATAGGATTGCCGTGTAGACCCCGGCGGCCTTCGCACAGAGCAGAGAGGGTGACTTGTGGCCACCAAGTTTCTTTCTCTGTGGGAGTCGTGTGAGTCATCAGAATGTCCAAATGAGGGTGAAGAGCTCAGATCCATCTCTTTGGAAAGTTTAGCCTCAAAGCAGTCAGCCGCACTGCGTGGAGGGCACCTCTCTGTCCTTTCTGTGTCCCACTGTCTCTGGAAACTTCAGCCTGTGTGTGTCCTGGTCTTCCTAGCCCCACCAGCGCCCCATGCCGGGAGCTGACAGCTTTCACTCAGAGCACGTGTGCCATGGGTAGTCAGACACCACTGAGCCCCTGCCCACGTCTGTCCGGTTTGGGGCCCCAGTTGGGAGCTGACAGCTCGGAGCATACCACTGTCCCTTCAGTGTGTCCCCTCATCCACCTCGGCCTATGTGGGCACCCACTTCCTTCTGGGTAGGGCTTCTGTCGCCAGGGCGCCTGTGTCCCTACACACTGCGTGGACTGCCTTGGCCACAGGCCCACTCCCTACGACATTTTAGAGCTCTGTCCCAGAGGCGTTTGTCTGACCCACAGATGGTATCAATGTGAACACCTCTCTTTGTGCTGAATTTCTGGGCCATTCTTTTCCCGTCTTTATTTCTAAATTTTCTTATTCTAAGGTGCAAACAAGAGAAAAACTTATAACAGAGGGTATTAAAAAAACAAGATTCCCACCATTATTTAGGCTTCATTGCAAAACAAAAATCTTACTCCAGCCCCTCAATGCCATCCTGACACTCTTTATGCAAAAATAATTTTCCCAGAGAGGCTAACCAGAAAAAACTTGAAGTCCTCTGTAACATCTGAGGTGACCAAGAGGCAGACGAGCAGAGCAGTCTGGGGCCATGTCCTGGCTGATCCCAGCTGCAGCTCTGCTCTGGGCACCCGTGGGAGGGAGGCAGATGCTCTAGCCTTTCCCGCTGGCCACGGAAACTTGGTCTCACATGAACAGGGAGCCTGGGACAGCAGCCCATGCCTGGGGAGCCTGCCTCCAGCCAGGTGACCGTGGCTTCTCCCCGGGGTTGGGCTGACCACAGTACACTCACCCTGCCGCCGTCTTCTTCTGTTTCCTCTGGAAATGTAAGCAGTGTACCCCAGATGCTTTTTTTTTCTTTCTTTCTTTTGAAACAGAGTTTTGCTCTTGTCACCCAGGCTGGAGTGCAGTGGCGCAGTCTCAGCTCACTGCAACCTCTGCCTCCCAGATTGTCCTGCCTCAGCCTCCCAGGTAGCTGGGATTACAGGCACCCAACCATGCCTGGCTAATTTTTGGATTTTTAGTAGAGTCGAGGTTTCACCATGTTGGTCTGGCTGGTCTTGAACTCCTGACTTTGGGTGATCAACCCACTTTGGCCTCCCAAAGTGCTGGGATTACAGGCATGAGCCACCACGCCTTGGCCCTCAAATGCTCTTGAACCAGAAACCCAGGACTGAGAGGTGCTCACTGAGTGGCGACTTTTCTGTGTGTTTATGTCTGAGGCAGCTGTCTTTTTGCTACTAGAAGGGAATTCTGGCCACCCTGGGTGGGGCGTGTTTGGGGTGAGAAACCAAGCGTTGGAACTGTAGACCTGTCCTGTTGGCTGTGTGCCCCTGGGCATGTGTGGGCCTCAGTTTCCTCATTTGTAAGAGGGGGCGACGATACCTACCTCACAGGGGTGTTGTGAGGATTAAATGTGAGTATAGTGGCAGATGAGTGACGGATGTCCTTTGCTGCCTCGGCCCCTTTTCCGGGGGCTCTTTTGTCAAAATCCCAACTCTGGATGGTGAAGGAGGAAACCGCTCCGGGGGGACCTGGCACTGCCTGGCTGTGGTGGGCTCCTGCATCTCAAGTGCCAACTCGACCTTTCCCAGCCTCCTCCTTCAGAGAATCTCCAGGGAGGCAGGGCCACCGGCAGCCTCCCCCACCGCTGACAGAGGGGCCCACCCCCAGGACTGGCCCAGAGCTGTCTGGGTCCCAACCTCCCTGACAACTCCATGCCCTTCTGCGATGGCACCTTCCCATGAACAACTATGGAGCAGACTCACCTGTCCCATCTGTAAACAGCAGCTCCAGGTCTTTCCTCTCCAGCTGCCCCTGGGATTTCTTCGCCCCTACCTATCTATCTATATCTATCTATCTATCTATCTATCTATCTATCTATCTATCTATCTATATCTATCTATATCTATCTATCTATATCTATCTATCTTTCTTTCTTTTCTTTCTCTCTCTCTTCTTTTTTATTCTTTCTTTCTCTTTCTCTTTCATTTATTTATTTTTGAGACGGAGTTTTATTCCTCTTGCCCAGGCTGGAGCACAATGGCGTGATCTCTGCTCACCGCAATCTCTGCCTCCCAGATTCAAGTGATTCTCCTGCCTCAACCTCCCCAGTAGCTGGGATTACAGGCATGCACCATCACACCCGGCTAACTTTTTGTATTTTTAGTGGAGATAGGGTTTCTCCATGTTGGTCAAGCTGGTCTCGAACTCCCAACCTCAGGTGATATGCCCACCTCTGCCTCCCAAAGTGCTGGGAATTCAGGCGTGAGCCACCACACCCAGCTTTATTGTTTATTCTTAACTCCAACTACGTGGAACCCTGCTGCCCTGCTCACTTCCACCGTAGGCGTCCCCTATGTCACTGAAGGCCCTGTCCTCCCATGCTGTGTACACTGCCTAGGCCTCAGCAGTTCTTGGCCTGTGGCCCACTCCCTCCTGCCACTGCCTCGTGTTGCCTCTGTGACACTGTCCTACTGCTCCTCCACCTCCCTGGCCATTGCATGGGCCCCATTTTCCATGACTCACCTGTCCCTACCCGAGCCTCCTGCCCCACCGGGGGCCACCTTGCCAGGCCCACTGCGCCAAGGTCTCAGCTTCCTCCCCTCTACCCATTGCTATCACGTCATGTATCTAAAAGTGAACACTTCTCCTTCCTCATCCCTGCTCCTGAAGCGCCGTCTTCAACTCCAGCAATGCTGTCCTGCTGCCTGGCCCTGTGCTCGGTGGCCCGGCGTCAGCAGGACAGCTGATCCCTGCATTAGAACACTTTGAGTAAGAACAGATGGAGCCGCTCGTATAACCTGCACAGGTGCCCTGCAAGAGGAGCGCGAGAAGGGCGCCCCCATCTACCCAGTTACCCAAACCAAAAGCCCGGAGTCGTCCGCAGTCCCCTCCCTGGTGACCTCGGCACCCAGCTCCGAGCAGGAGTCCCCACCAGACCTAGGGTGCAGAAGTGGGCAGGGCTTGAGCTTGGCCCGTAATCGGGGAGAGAAAGCTTCGGGGGGCGGACCCCGAACCCTGGTTCAGGATTGGGCAGCCCAGCCAGGAAGGGGCGGCCTTCCCGCCCGGAAGAGGCGTGGCACTTCGGAGGCGGCAAGTTGCAAGGAGACGCGGCCCCAGACATGCTGCCCCGGGACTGCTCGCGCCGGTGAGGCCTGCCTGGCGGGAGGGAGCGGGCAGGCGGGCAGGTACGGGGCCCGAGGCCCGACGCTAACAGAGGTGCTGAGCTGCCAGTGCGTCCCCCAGGCTGGTGGCCGAGCTGCAGGGCGCCCTGGACGCCTGCGCAGAGCGACAGCTGCAACTGGAGCAGAGTCTGCGCGTCTGCCGTCGGCTGCTGCAGGCCTGGTAGGCGGACCCCGGGACCCCCTGGCCAGACCTCCCTCGGCCCCTCAGAATCCTGCAGCGAGCCCCCGGGACTGGGAGGTCTGGCCCAGCCACCCACTTCCGAACTGCAGGTTGTCAGTGCCACCCCCCCTTACCCTGCAAGCTCTGAGCTGGGGGCCTGCGGCCACCTCGGGTCTTTAGGGGCTGGGCCCTGCTTCCTGGCTGTGCAACCGCTGCCCATGTCTTCGCAGGGAACCAACCGGGACCCGGGCTTCGGAGCCACCTCCAGAGCCAGAAACTAATGAAGAGGACCCGCCTCCAGGTAAACCTCCACCCCCACCTTACCCAGGTGCTGCTCTGGCCTTTTAGCGTGCAGTTGTGACGGACCCTCCTGGGGACAGTGAGAGGGATCACTGCATAATTCTTGGCTTTCACAGCATGCACACCCAGTCCACAAGACGTCAAAGAGCTGGAATTTCTGACCCAGGCACTGGAGAAAGCTGTACGGGTTCGAAGAGGCATCACTAAGGCTGGAGAGACAGACAAAGGCCCCAGCCTGAAATCTAGGTCCACTGTCGCTCCTCCTGGCACAATAGCCTCTGCCCCACCCCAGACCCCAGGCCAAAGTGATGGCCACGCTTCAGACACGAGACCCACCAAAGGCCTCTGCCAGACCACGGTGCCTGCCAAGGGCCACTCTGAGCGCCGGCTGCTGTCACTGAGGGATAAGACCTGTGTCAGGACAGGAGCTCGGGCCCCCAGGCCTAGACCGGGCCTCAGGGACCAGCAAATAGCCCCGTCAGCTGCTCCTCAGGCCCCAAAAGCCTTCACACTCAAGGAGAAGGGGTAGGTTTCCCAGACCTTCACTGGAGGGATTTCTGTCTCTGCCTGCCCAGACCCTGGCTAGCAAGGAGTCTGGGATTTGGGGTGACAGGGAGGGTGGGGCATTAACGGCATTGAGCCCTGGGGCGCACCTCTGAGGCTTGTGCTCGGAAGCTGGCAGAATGAAGCAGCTGTGTGACGGTGTCCAGGTCGGTACCTTCAGGATGGGAAGTACTAGAGCTTGTCCTGCCCTCCTCTGTGGCCGTCTCCTTATCTGCCCGGGCCAGAGGCTCCAGGTGGGCTCTGGAGGGCATGGGCTCTGCTCACGGGGCCCCTCTTCTCTCTACTGGGGCAGCACTGGACCTCGCAACTCCCATGGCCACTCTGGAAGCCCTGTCCAAGGGGGCTCGTCCTTGGTGGGGTTGGGCGTGGGAGAGGGGCCAAGAAGCTTCATTCCTGATTGGTCTCTGACCAGGAGATGGGACTTGTAGATCCCAGAGCGAAGCAGGGCTGCTCTGAACACAGGCTTCTCCGACAGGCACCTGTTGCGGCTGCCTGCGGCATTCAGGAAGGTGGCTTCCCAGAACGCGAGGTGAGGCGGGGTCTTCGGCTAGGCAGGGGCAGAGGAGAACCGGGAGGCATCACCAGCTCGGGGACAGGTTTGAGAGACTTTGCAGCAGGTCTCTCTGCTCTCTTTGCTGAGTGGGGTCACTGTGATGTTAAGTCTGTCAGCTGGTCAGCTCTATCCCCTTGTCCTGGTCAGTGTCCTCTTGGTTCCCTGTGGCCTCTGGAGGCCCCTCCTGGCATTCAGCAGAGCCAGATACCCAGCCTGGGGTCCCCACCCTGGCCCTTGCCTACCTCCCAAGGCCCAGCTCGCTGGCTGGAATAACCATGTCCCTCTGTGGTTCCTGGGGCGCCCCATGTGTGCACCCAGCCTGTGGGCCCAGCTCAGTTCCATGCAGACCAGTGATTCCATGGATGCCGCTGCTGCCAAAACCCAGTTCCTCCAGAGCATGCAGACAGCTGTATCCTTGGTGGGCTCATGGGAGCCCCGGGGACCTCTGGCTCTGAACCTGGCAGGTTTGCAGAGCGGCCCTAGGAAGGGCTGGCGTGGGATGGCCAGGGCACTCCCCAGACCCCATCGTTGGTGGGAGCACAGGGGCTTGGCCACAGGGAAGTTTTCCTGACCCACGTCCAGTCAGGCGGGCCCCAGCCCAGGCTCAGCGCTGCGGAGGTCGAGGCAGAGACGGGGCGCCTTTGGAAGGCCTGCTCGCTGCTGAGACTGCGCATGAGGGAGGAGCTCTCAGCAGGTGTGTGGGTCCTGGGCCTGTCTCAGGAGGAGTGTGGAGGGCTGGTGCAGGGAGGGTTTCCAGACCACCATGGACCCCACCTGCCCTCCCTGACTTCTGCAGTCCCCACGGACTGGATGCAGGAATACCGCTGCCTGCTCACGCTGGAGGGGCTGCAGGCCATGGTGGGCCAGTGTCTGCACAGGCTACAGGAACTACGTGCAGGTGAGACCCCACCCTCATCCTGCTACCTGCACCGAGGTCTGGACCAGGGACAGGGCGCAGTAGCCAGCCTTGTCTGTGCCTCAGGGAAGGGTGAGCAGCCCAAGGACCAGACTCAAGTTGGTGGGCCCTTCCAGCCTCCCACGCCACTCCCTGGTGTGCTTGGTCCTCTCCAGCTGTCCCGTGGGAGCTGCCAGCCTTCCTTTCCTCGGGGCAGTTCCCACCTCGTTGCTCCCTGAACACAGAACCTTACTGCCCTCAGCCGTTGCTTAGTCACCCAGTTTTTGAAAAAGTAGCATGTCAGGCTGGGCAGTGGCTCACGCTTGTAATCCCAGCACTTTGGGAGGCCGAGGTGGGCAGATCATTGAGGTCAGGAGTTCGAGACCAGCCTGGCCAACATGGTGAAAGCCCGTCAACTAAAAACACAAAAATTAGCCAGGTGTTAAACGGCGCACGCCTGTGATCCCAACCACTTGGGAGAGTGAGGCACAAGAATCGCTTGAACCCAGGAGGCAGAGGTTGCAGAGAGCTGAGATTGTACTCCAGCCTGGGTGACAGAGCGAGGCTTGACCTCAAAAGAAAAAAAAGGAACACGTAGTGTGTGAGAATCGGCTCCCGGGAGGTGACTGGCCTGGTATACAGCAGGTGGTTATTTATGGACTATAGAGCTTCCTTCCTCCTGTGTATTTTCTAATTACTTGAAGTTTTAAGAGTGAAGATATACCATTTGTTGAAAGGAAAGCCAGTCTCACAAAAGCCATGCTTAAACACAGTAAAGAGGGCCCCCCACAGAGGACTTCTGTCAGTGAGTCCAGGTCCCAGTCACACCATGTTGCACGGGGCTGTCCTGAAAGCCCACCTTTCCCCGCTAAAGGCAGGGCAAGTGGTGCAGATGCCCGGAGAGCCAGGCGCCGGCCCACAGGAGAAGCCAGACCCTGGGTTCAGCTGCCACCCCAAAGGCCACATTTTCTCATGCACACAGCGGTAGCGGAACAGCCACCACGACCATGTCCTGTGGGGAGAGCCCCCAGAGCCTCGCCGTCCTGTGGGGGTGGAGCGGATCCTGCATGGAGCCCCCAGCTGCTTGTCTACTCCAGCACCCAGGAGCTGCAGACCCTGGCGGCCCTCAGGCTTCGAGTGGCCATGCTGGACCAGCAGATCCACTTGGAAAAGGTGCTTCTAGAAGAGGAGGTTGGGGGGCAACAGGGCACCTGGGGTGAGGGAGCTGTGAGCCACAGGGGTCCGCAGCCTTAAGAGGAGGACGACCCGAGGGTAGAGGCTGGACTGCTCCACTCCCCAGGACCCAGGAGGATGGGGGTGAGCTTGGGGTCTGTGTGTGGGTTGGGAAATGCACTGGTCAGACTGGGCTAGGGACAGCAGGATGGAGCGTGGAGCCTCAGAAGGAGAGAGGGGCTAGAGCATGGGGTCCTCAAAGCCTGTCCTGGGACTGCCCTGCGCCTAGGTGGCCCTGAGACCTTGGCCCTGCCCTTCCCCCAGGTCCTGATGGCTGAACTCCTCCCCGTGGTAAGCGCCACACAGCTACAGGGGCCACCCTGGCTGACCCTTTGCCGGGCTGCGCACAGCCTGCTCTGTGAGGGAGGCGCACGTGTCCTCACCGTCCTTCGAGACGACCCTGTGGACTGAACCTTTCCTGTGCTGCCCCCACCCGCCTCCCAGGCCTCAGGACCACCTGGGTGCTGGCCTGCCAGGGAACGTCCCCTCAGCCCTGTTCAGAAGGGGATTGGGGATGTCTTTCCTGGCGCTGTGCTCTGGGACCCAGAGATGCCTGTAACTTCCCTGGGAAACCTGGTGAAGTGGATGAGGTGGCCTCATTGGCTCTTCCTTCAGTCTTCCTGAGGCTCCTGGACTCCAGTGGCCAGCAGGGAGCCTTTCTTGGCTTCCTCTGTTTTCTCACTATAAGCCAAAGAGCCGCTTGTGTGATATTAAAGCTACTTTAGAAAGCATTTGTATTTGATTGATTTTCTTGAGACAGTCTCACTCTGTCACCCAGGCTAGAGTGTAGTGGCATGATCTCAGCTCACCGCAACCTCCGCCTCCCAGGTTCAGGTGATTCTCTTGCCTGAGGCTCCGAAGTAGCTGGGATTACAGGCTCCTGCCAGCACAGCACGCCTGTCTAATTTTTTTTTTTTTTTTTTTTTTTTTTGGATTGAGGGGGTTTCACCATGTTGGGCAGGCCGGTTTCAAACTTTCCGTCTCATGTATCCTCCCAGCATGCTGTGTGCATGAGCCACTATGCCCCGCTGAAAGTGTATGTATTTAAATCATACCAGGTGAGACTTGGTGAGCTCTTGTTCTTTTTGCTTTTATTTATCAAGTTATATCACTGGTTGATACACACCACGCGGAAAAAGAACATGCCAAGTGTATTTATCAAGATTATAAGTGGGTCAGGTGCCATGGCTCATGCCTGTAATTCCAGCACTTGGGGAGGCTGAAGCCTGCGGATTGCTTGAGGCCAGGAGTTTGAGACCAGTCTGAGCAACAGTGAGACCCCATCTCTACACAACATTGATTGATTGAGATGGAGTCTTGCTCTGTCACCCAGGCTGGAGTACAATGGTGCTATCTCGGCTCACTACAACCTTCACCTCCCGGGTTCAAGCGATTCTCCTGCCTCAGCCTCCCAAGTAGCTGGGATGACAGGCACCCACCAACATGCTCGGCTAATTTGTATTTTTTAGCAGAGACGGGGTTTCGCTATGTTGGTCAGGCTGGTCACAAACTCCTGACCTCAGGTGATCGCCCACCTGAGCCTCCCAAAGTGCTGGAATTATAGGCATGAGCCTGTGCCTGGCCTACACAAAATTTAAAAATGAGCTGGGCATGGCTTGTATGCCTGTCATCCCAGCTACTTGGAAGACTAAGGCAGGAGGATCGTTTGAGCCTGCAGTGAGCTGTGACCGCACCACTTCGCTGCAGGCTGGGTGACAGCAAGACCCTATATTGATATCCCTTCTGTATAAAGGAAGGGACAAGGCCACTCCAGGGGGTGCCCAGGACAGCTGGATTCTGTAGGCCTACAGCTCTACTAATTCATCGGAGGACAGGAAAGCTAAAAGCCCATATTGGAGAATGGGTCAGCCACTGCCTCTGCCACAGCCACCCAGCTCTGCTTCCTACTGTCTCCTGGTGCTGTTGCTTGGGCAGGTGTGGGGTCACCAGTTCACACAGCCTCCACCAGGAAAGGTTTTACCTCTTCACTCTTCAGCCACTCCGCTCTTGCCTCCTTCGAGCCTGCTTTGCTTCCCCAGGAAGACAGGACAAAGCAAGGGTCGGGGTTGAGCCCTCTGCAGCCACAGATGTGGGTTTGCATCATGACTTGTTTCTTGCCATGGGACTGAGCAAGATTCTCAAGGACTCAGCCTCAGTTGCCCAGGTTTGTCCCCACTGTCATGCTGGGTGACGGTGGTGATAACCTCAGGGGCCAGGGCGGAGATGACGTGATGTTGCATCTAAAGCACTGGCCACAGGCTGGGTGCAGTGGCTCACGCCTGTAATCCCAGCACTTTGGGAAGCTGAGATGGGCAGATCACCTTTGGTCAGGAGTTCATGACCAGCCTGGCCAACATGGTGAAACCCCATCTGTAGTAAAAATAGAAAAATTGGCTGGGTGCCGGGGCAGGTGCCTGCAGTCCCAGCTACGCAGGAGGCTGAGACAGGAGAATCATTTGAACCTGGGAGGCAGAGGTTGCAGTGAGCTGAGATCATGCCACTGTACTCCAGCCTGGGCAACAGAGCAAGACGCTGTTTCAAAAAGAATGCTGGCCACAGGGCCGTGGCCAGTGCTCCTAGCATTCCTTAAAGGAACCTGCACGGAGGGCCCAGGCATCCCACGCATTTTGGGACTGTGGTCAGGGGCTCCATGTAGACAGCTTAGAGCTCCACCATGCCCACCTGTGGGCAGGGACCTGCGACAGGGAAGATGACCAGCCTCTTCCCCGAGGTGCCCCCGTGGACAGGGCAGCAGGACAGGAGGTGAGTGGCACCCAGAGAAAGCTGGGTCTTCTGAGAGCCTGATGAAGCATCGCAGGTGTACAGAGATGACCTGGGTGATGGTGCTGTGGCTCCCAGGTTGCCTCGGCCTATAGCAGGAGGTTCTGCTTGTAAAGGGCCTGACAGTCCAAGCCAGAAACATGCTCTCAAGTTGAGGGCTGCTGGGGACCAGATGACAGAGACCAAGACAGGAAACCTAAAACAATGGTCCTTATTGCATTGAGGGGCGCCTCCAGAGACAGCAGCTCCACCCCCTGCCCCCAGCAGCCTGGCAGCAGCGCCAGGGTCACACCCCTTGAGCAGGTCGGCCAGCCTAGCCCCTCCCAGCCACCCCACTGTGCCCTCCAGGCTACGCCCGGGCACCCCAATCTGCAGGAGGCACTGACTCACTGGAAGCCCCCATCACGCTGTGACTGTACACCCCATGGGTTTCCACAGCAAGGTGGACTCTACCCAGCCTTTTTTCACTGGCTGACTTGGTTTATCCCCCATGCCTACCGGATGTGTGCCCCAGGAGGGCAGCGGCGCTGTCCCCCTCCACCCTGGCCAGGCCCTGATGATCCACCTATCCCGGAGCCAACCCAGGGCACGGTGGCTTCCTGGAGCAGGGAGGTGGCCAGGATAGCTTTGTGGGGTCCCTGAGGAGGCCCTGACACAGGGGTCCGGGGCGGGAAAGATAGACATCCTCCTCCGCCCACCCACCGCGATTCCCCGCCAAAACCGGGAGGCAGCGCGAACTCCCCTGCGTCCAGGCTGGCGTCACCGCCTCTGTGGCCAATGGGCTCTGACGTGGCGGGCCGGAACGCCACTGGGACTGCGCGGGGCGTCCACACCACCCACCGAGGGCGGCCACCGCGCAGGCCGCATGAGCGCTCCCGAGCCTCCGCCCGCGGCGCCCGCCTCGCCCTCTGGGCCGGGCCTGGAGCCCCCGGGGCCCCTGCGCGCCCTGCTCTCGGCCACCGGCGGCGCGGGAGGCTCGTGGCCGTGCTGCGTCCTGCCGTTCGGTGCAGTGGCCGCTCTGGCTGGTGCAGCCGCCACGGCCATCGCCTTCTCGCTGCGGGGACCCCGCCTGGACCTGGCCCAGGGCTCGTCGCTGGCCGCGCTCAGTGCGGGCCTCGGGCTCCTGACCGCCGCCTTCCTATGCTGGCGCGCTTGGCGGCGGCGCCCTGAGCCCCGGGCGAGGCCCCCTCCCATCGAAGTCACCGCGAGCCGAGCGCTCTGCCTCCGACCTCGCCCCGGCCGGGCGGGCGCAGTGCCAAGCGCGGTCGCAGAGGCCACCTGCCGCACCCCCCGTCCCAAACCGTTACTTCTGGAACCCTTTGGGCAGAGGAGGCCACCGGCCATTTCCATCCCTCCTTCTCCTCCCTCCTCCGTCCAACGTCGCATTTCAGCTTTTGGCTTGGCGTGCAGAGCTGGCGCGACCGCAGAGCTGGGCGGCGGCGGGACGGGGCCTGCGCGGCTCGGGGACGGCCTGGCGCGAGGGTGCTGAGTGTAGGGCAGCGGGCTGCGGGCTCGGCCACACAACCCGCCGCTGGGAGCCCGCTGTGTCCGCTTCTGGCGGCTGCCTTCGGAGCTCGGTTGTAAGCCCCCGCAGCATAATAGGCACTCAATAAATGTTTGTGCAATAGTTGAACATGTGGTGGCTTACAGGCGTCTGGGGCGGACAGCAGCTTCTGTGCTAGGCGAGGAATTACTGGATCAATGGGCATCTTACAAGAAAGACCCTCAGCTCCCTGACGCCTGGAACTGTCTAGCCCCTCTATGTCCTCTCCCCAGCCTGCGCCTCAAAGCCAGAGCTGCCACTCTCAAGGGGAGGGGTGAGGCGCTGCGGCCTGAGTGGCAGGTGGGGGGAGGGGAGGTGGAGCTGCTTTGTTGGGAAGGTGCCACGAGGGGGCAGGGCCAGTGGAGAGGTGGGAGGTGGGAGGCCCCAGGCAGGGGCTGGGACAGGTGGCTGGGTCCCTGGAGAGCAGTAAGCCCCGCTTGGGGGCTGTGGGGAGGCCCTCCCTAACTCCCAAACACCATCTGCGAGGGCTGGGGGTAGGGGCAGAGGAACGTGTGCAGAGGTCTGTTCCTAGGGATAGGCCCTGTGGCCAGCAGCCTCCTCCCTGGGAAGCTGGTGATACAATGGCCCTCTGGGCCCACAAGGCCTCCCACCATGCTGACCCAGATGAACAATTGCAGCAGGGCTGAGCTGTAGGCACCGACTTTCCGCCAGCCCGGAAGCCACCAGTCATTCCGCAGACCCCAGTCCCGGCTCACAGGGTGGCTGAGCTGGAGACAGAGCCAGCCCCTCTGACGAAGGTGGAAGAGGCTGCTGGTCACTGTCCCTCCTGCAGCCTGGCTGGTGGCCAGTCTGGCAGTGGCCCTGATCTGGCCATGACCCTGATGTCCAGAGACAGCCTGAGTTTTCCCAGAGGCTAGTCTCCAGACAGTGGAACCCCTGTGTCAGGCCTGGGCTTTTCTCTCTACTGTCCCAGAGTGATGATCTCACCCCCATGCTCCCCACAGGGTTCCTCCCACCGTTATGCTGGGGTGGCAGGGGGTGGGGGTTGGGAGCCAGAAGAACCTTGAAGAGGGTGGTTGGGAAGTTTCAGGCTCTAAGCTTGACCCACAGAGCAGAGTGTGAACCCTGTCAGGCTCGGGTCCCTCACCTTGCAAAGGACACAATTCCCATTCTCTTTATGAGGAAGCTGAAGGGCAGGGGCCTGTGGCAGAGAGAGCCCCTCAGTCCTCTCTGCTCAGTGCTCCCATGCCCCCATCCCTGCATCTGTGGCTGTCATATGCAGACATGTGGCCCGGAGAAGGTGTGCACCAGCCAATGTCAATCGCTCCAGGAGCCAAGCCAGGTGCCCCATCACCCTGTCTTCCTGTTCCCCCCTCCACAGGCAGGCCCTCCTGCTCTCTCCTCTGGTCCTTCAGTTTCCCCCAGGAGGCTTCTGTGTCCTCCTGGCCCTCCTCTCCCAAAAAGTGCGAGGCTCCTGCCTCTCCATCCTCTTCCTGTTGTCCTTGCGTATCTCTGGCTGCGTCTGGGGTCCACCCATGTGGCCCCTCCACCATCTGCAGGGCCTGGCCTTCCATGTGAAACGGGGCATGCAGGCCCTGCAGGGAATTTGTTCCAGGCCCCTCCCTGGGATGCTGGGCCTCCTCTGTCCAGGACCTAAAAGTAGGAGAGAAGGACATTTCTCTGACCAGAGCTGTCCCTGGACCCTCTGCTGGCGTCGCTCCCAGGCACAGCTGCCCCATCCCCCACTAGTTCCCAGACCACCCAGCTGGGCTTCTGCCTCAGTTTCCCAGCCCAAACTTGCTGCGACGTGGGCCAGTGGGCTCAGGGTTGCAACCAGCCCCTTCCTATGATTAAACTCTACTCTCTGTCCCTGCAGAGGGGTCCTCAACAGCTAACCAAGTCCCTGAACCCCAAGAAGCCACCTCATCACAGCCGCAGCTTCCATGTCCTCCCTGCCAGCTGAGCCCGTGGCAGAGATATAACTAGAAACTCGCAGACCCAGGGAGCATCGGGATCAGAGTCTGGCCTGTGCAGGGGTTGCTGGCTCGTGTCTTAGCCCAGCTCAGGCCCAAGAGGGTGGCCTCCTTCCTCAACACAGGCAGGAGACACTCCAGTCTGTGCAGCTCCTACTTGGGCCTCATAGATACCACTTCGGGCTCGTCAATGCCAACAGCTCCAGAGCACGTGCTGAGTAACAGGCCTCTGGCCGATGAAGAAACAGGAGCCCAAACCGTGCAGCCTGAAATGAAGCAGTTTGGATTCAAAATCAGACCTGACCCCAATCCCGGGTTCTTTCTACTTGAGTAGACGCTGCTTTGGGGATAACCCTTCAACCGGTGGTTACCTGGTTTCCCTACCCAGGGAGCATCCAGGGTCTCTGCTGTCAGACCCAGGGCCTTGCCTGCCTGATGGGCTTCAGGGAGGAGGTGGCCCAGACCCCCGCCCAGCACGTGGCAAAGCCTCAGGAGCAGTCAAGGTCTGGCTGTGGGCCCAGGACCCTGCTGGGTGGTCCCCCACGGGCTGCGAAGGCTGAGCCGCCCCCTATAGACCCCTCCCGCCCGCGCATTCCTGGCTCCCCGGCCCCTCCCCTGGCTCCCGGGCCTCCCAGCCCCCTTCCCCGCTGGCCCAGCCCGCGTCTGAATCTGCTTCTGATTCCAGCTCCGCCGATGAGGCCCCCTCCCCTTCCCTCCCTGCTTCCCGACCCGAGCAGCCCCGCCCCCGGCTGGGCCCGTGCTGGCGCCTGCTGCGCCCCCCACCCCCTCCTGGCACAGCTCGTTCGCCCTGGCTGCAGCCGGGAGGAGGCGTCGGCCAGTGCACCGCAGGCCCCGCCCGCCCACGGCCCTTCCCCGGAGGCCGGGAGACCCACTCCTCCCGGCCCTCGGTGGGTGAGTGCGAGCGGCGGGCGGCGGGTGGGGCCTCCGCAGGCGGAGGCACCGAGAGCCGGGACGACGCCTGTCATCGCTCCAGGCCCAGCGGGAGGACGCGCCAACATCCCCGCTGCTGCGCTGGGCCCGGGGCGTGCCCGCCGCTGCTCCCACCTCTGGGCCGGGCTGGGGCTGCCTGGGGGCTCTGTTCCTCGGCAGTGCGAGGCCTGGCGGGCAGAGCCGCGGAGGGGGCTCCTTCTCCCCGAGGGCAGCGTCTTGGGGCCCGGCCGCTGGCTGACCCGCGGCGGCTCCGGCCATGCCCGGCTGGCCCTGGGAGCTGCTGCTAACGGCAGGCACGCTCTCCGCCGCCCTGAGCCCGGGACCGCCGGCGCCCGCCGACCCCTGCCACGATGAGGGGGGCGCTCCCCGGGGCTGCGTGCCGGGCCTGGTGAACGCCGCCCTGGGCCGCGAGGTGCTGGCGTCCAGCACGTGCGGGCGGCCGGCCACTCGGGCCTGCGACGCCTCCGACCCGCGACGGGCACACCCCCCCGCCCTCCTGACCTCCGCAGGGGGCACGGCCAGCCCTCTGTGCTGGCGTTCAGAGTCGCTGCCTCGGGCGCCCCTCAACGTGACTCTCACGGTGCCACTCGGCAAGGCTTTCGAGCTGGTGTTCGTGAGCCTGCGCTTCTGCTCAGCTCCCCCAGCCTCCGCGGCCCTGCTCAAGTCGCAGGACCATGGCCGCAGCTGGGCCCCGCTGGGCTTCTTCTCCTCCCACTGTGGTCTGGACTATGGCCGCCTGCCTGCCCCTGCTATTGGCCCAGCTGGTCCAGGGCCTGAGGCCCTGTGCTTCCCGGCACCCCAGGCCCAGCCTGATGGCAGCGGCCTTCTGGCCTTCAGCGTGCAGGACAGCAGCCCACCAGGCCTGGATCTGGACAGCAGCCCAGTGCTCCAAGACTGGGTGACCGCCACCGACATCCGCATAGTACTCACAAGGCCTAGTGCGGCGGGCAACCCCAGGGACTCGGAGGCCATCGTCTCTTACTCCTACGCAGCCACCGACCTCCAGGTGGGCGGGCGCTGCAAGTGCAATGGACATGCCTCACGGTGCCTGCTGGACGCGCAGGGCCACCTGATCTGCGACTGTCGGCACGGCACCGAGGGCCCCGACTGCGGCCGCTGCAAGCCCTTCTACTGCGACAGGCCATGGCAGCGGGCCACGGCCCGGGAACCCCACGCCTGCCTCGGTGAGGCCTTGGAGGGTGGCCTGGGGACCTTGGACCCAGCCAGCCTGCCCCTGACCCATCCCTCCCTGCAGCTTGCTCCTGCAACGGCCACGCCCGCCGCTGCCGCTTCAACATGGAGCTGTACCGACTGTCCGGCCGCCGCAGCGGGGGTGTCTGCCTCAACTGCCGGCACAACACCGCCGGCCGCCACTGCCACTACTGCCGGGAGGGCTTCTATCGAGACCCTGGCCGCGCCCTGAGTGACCGTCGGGCTTGCAGGGGTGAGCCCGCCACCGGCCACCTGCAGGCCCTCACCCTCTGACTTCCCAGATACCCAGACAGGCTTCTGACCAGGCCCTTCCCACCTCTGTCCTCAGCCTGCGACTGTCACCCCGTTGGTGCTGCTGGCAAGACCTGCAACCAGACCACAGGCCAGTGTCCCTGCAAGGACGGCGTCACCGGCCTCACCTGCAATCGCTGCGCCCCTGGCTTCCAGCAGAGCCGCTCGCCAGTGGCGCCCTGTGTTAGTGAGTGTGCCTGCCCTGCCTCAGCCCCCAAGCCAGTCACCCCAGGTCCCTGCTGTTGTCCCCAGTTTGTTCCTGGAGCCTGCAGATCTCTCTGCCCCTCCATCGCAGGCCATTCTCCCTCCTTCTCCGCAGAGACCCCCATCCCTGGACCCACTGAGGACAGCAGCCCTGCGCAGCCCCAAGGTGAGTGGACACAGGACAAGGCCCCAGACTGGCATGACTCTAGGGGAGGGGGCTCTGGGTTCCGGGAGGGGAGGGTGGGGAAAGGGGGGATGGGAGTCTGTCCCAGCCTCCCACCCTCTGCCCAGACTGTGACTCGCACTGCAAACCTGCCCGTGGCAGCTACCGCATCAGCCTGAAGAAGTTCTGCAGGAAGGACTACGGTAGGCGCCGTCAGGCCTCCCGCGGACCTTCCCACCATCCTCCTCTCCCCGCCTCCCCTCCTCGACCAACATCCCCTTGGAACACCTTGACCGTTGCTGGGCCCCAAGGCCCATCCCCATTCCTCAGGTCCCAGACGGGAGGCGGCTCCGCCCCTTCAGCCCCCACGGTCCTCTCGGCGTCCTCCCCGCCCCACCCCGCGCGGGCCGCCCCTTCCTGACCCCGCCCTCTCTCGCTTTTCCCGCAGCGGTGCAGGTGGCGGTGGGCGCGCGCGGCGAGGCGCGCGGCGCGTGGACGCGCTTCCCAGTGGCCGTGCTCGCCGTGTTCCGGAGCGGAGAGGAGCGCGCGCGGCGCGGGAGCAGCGCGTTGTGGGTGCCCGCGGGGGACGCGGCCTGCGGCTGCCCGCGCCTACTCCCGGGCCGCCGCTACCTGCTGCTTGGGGGCGGGCCCGGAGCCGCGGCCGGGGGCGCAGGGGGCCGGGGTCCCGGGCTCAGCGCCGCTCGCGGAAGCTTAGTGCTGCCCTGGAGGGACGCGTGGACGCGGCGCCTGCGGAGGCTGCAGCGGCGCGAGCGGCGGGGGCGCTGCGGCGCGGCCTGAGCCCGCGGGCTGGGCGGGGCGGGCGCTGCTCCACATCCCGGAGCACGTTCACCGTGTGCCTTTCGCCTGCCGAGGATTCCTTGCTCGCGTCGTGCTCGTCGCCACCTGGGCCGCCGCCCCGCCCCTCCGGCAGCTCCCTCGATACCTCCCGTCTGGCCCCGGGGGGATGTGACCGGCGCAGCGACAGCCCACCCCGCACCGAGGCGGGTGATAAGGCGCCATGGTCTCCCCCACCCCCCCACCCGGCTGTCGGCCCTGTACCAGGGCACTGTGATACCCGGAAGGCTGTGAACCCTTCGTGATGCCGGGCCCTCTCGGGGGTCTCAGATCATCCCCCGGGCCTCGGTGACGCACCCCGACCCGGGCGGCGACCCGCCAGTGAGCGCGCTAACCTCCCCAAAGACTGTGGCCATCGCAGGCGCCTTGGACCCAACCCCCTTGGAGGGACAGGGAGTCTCCCGCCTGCTGCATCCCCGCGAGGGCGGCGGCCTTGGCCCCTGGGGCTGGGCGTCCGCGTCCGGATGCCCCGTGGCATCTGCAGCCCGGCCTCGCATGTTTCTTGGCTGGCTGTGTCCCCATCTGCGGGCTCCACCCGGCCGTCCCTCTCTCTGCCGCGTCTCCCCCGCTCAGGGCCTGTCCCAGGACCCCCTTCCAGCCCTTCTCCCCTGGCTCGGGGCTCGACGTCGGGCCCACGCGGTTCCAGATCCACGCGTGACCCTGCCGGGCACTCCCACAGGTGGCCGTCCGGGCCCCCGATGCCCTCGGCGGGGCCCTGCTACCCTCCCGCCCTCCTTGGCTCGCCCCCTGGGACCACACTGCGGCCGCCGCCCCTCTACACTGGACCGGTCCCCGGCCAGCTCCTGCTTCCGCCGCATTGGCCGCCAGCCGCTGGCGCGCATGCCCAGAGCCCGGCCAGCCCGAGACCCGCCGGCGCTCCGGGGTGGGCACTGGGCGCGAGCTTGGCGGGGGCGGGGCCGCACGTGCGCGTGCGCAGAGAGCCCGGCCGCGGCGAGCCGAGGAGACAGCCGCGCGCGGAGGTGGGTGCGCTCGGGGCGTGCGGGGGGCGCGCGGCGGGGTGGCCCGGCCGGGCCGGGTCCTCGCAGTCACGGCGGCCGACGCGTGCTGGGGGCGGGAGCGTGGGGGCTGGGCTGCGGGCCCCGTCCGAGGCGGGGATCCCCAGCCACGCGGGGGTTGGGGGCTCCGGAGCCTGGCATTGCGGGGCGCTGCAGCTGCGGCTCGTCCTCCGGGCGGGGACGCAGGAGCGGGACCCCGGGGGCGCGAGGCCCGAACCCCGCCCGGTTGCTGTCGCCCGCGTCCCGGCCCAGGGCAGGGTGTCGTTGGCAAGAGCCGGCTCTGTGTCAGTCTTTCCTTGGGGCGCTTTCCGTCTCCGCAGGGTCGGAAATCCTCTTCGGGGCTGGGTGAGATTGCCACAGATTCTGATAAGACCTGCCCTGTGGACCCGCAGCGGCCCTGGGCCCCGCCCCACCCCGGATGACACACCCCCCACCGCCCACCCTGTTGGGGGTCCGCCAGTCCCCGGCCCCGTCCAGTGGTGCTCCCCGCCCCCGCTGGGTGCGCCGAGCCCTGGGAGGTGGAAGCCGGGGACCCCCATCCCTGAGCCGGCACAGCAGAGGGGAGAGCCGGCCCCACCCGCGCTGGGCTGCATCTGCTCCCGCCCCCTCCAGGCGGGGGTCCCCGCAGCCTGGTCACAGGCTTTCTTTGGTGGTCCCGTGCGGAAACTGGCCAGGCTCGGAAACCCGCTGTGGGCCTCCCAGGTTACTGCTTGCGGGGGTGACATGAAAGGCCCAAGGTTGCCTAAAAGCCACCTGGTTTGTGTGGAGGTGCAGGTGCGCTGTTAGGTTGGTTGCAGGTTGGTTAGGGCGTGAAGCCAGTGTCACTGTGTTTCCCCAGCAGCTTATTCCAGAAAGGGGGTGTCAGCCTGCCCTGCCAGGGCCGATGGAAGCACTAGCGGGTGATTCTTCCGTTTTGCTGTGTTTGCTCTGGAGTCAGCAGGTGACTTCCAGGCAATGTGCAGAAGGAACCGTCCCATTATGCGGCAGCTGTGCGCTGTTTCCTCCACCCGAAGGCCGGGGCTCCGTCTTCACGTTCTGTCCTCAGCACACAGTAGGCACCCGTAGATGACGTGTGGGTCCTTCCCTCTGCCTAAGGGCCAGGGCTCCGTCCACAGCACACAGTAGGCACCTGTGGATGCTTGCTCAGTTGTGGTGAAGACACTCAGTCAGGTGCTTTTCATTTTAAGGAACACAGACTGGGCAAATCCAATCCAGATAAGAAAAGATCAAGAAATCATATGAAGATTTTACACTTCCTGTTCCTAGCCTGTGGCATGACCCCTGCGTGCGATTCCTTTTATTCTGAGAGTTGATCCTCATCTAATCTGAGCACTCAGATAAAGGCTTTACGTGGAGTACTTATTGCGGAGTGCGTGCTCTACTTAGAAGCCTGTCTTTCCCTGTGAACAGGACTGCAGCCACACAGTTCTGTTCATCTCTGCTTCCCCCAGGCCTGGCCACGGGGGGCCAGAGGTTCTCTCTACATAATGGTTGAAATGGATCAAGGTCCTTTTGTCGGAATGATAACTATTGCAGTTGCTTTCCACTGGGTTGAGGGTGACCTTCTGGGGATGCAGAAGTAATCTAGGCAGGGTTTTCATAACAACAATCAATTTGGCCACCCAGGGTCTGTAAAGTCACCTGTGGGGTGGCCTTGTTAGCGTTCACTGACCACACCTGCCAGGGCTGTCCAGCAGGCTCGAGTGACCTTGGGCATGCTGTATTGCTCTTAATTAACTACAGATTGAGCCAAGCTCAGAAAACATATTAAATGTTTGCCATCAGATGGTCTCTGGTTTAAGGTACATAAGGACGATGAAGCAGATTATAAAAAAAAAGCACTTAACATTTACCCTGTTCAATGTTTTACCTGTCTGAGCATACCTTTTCTGTTATGACAACTCTGTAAATGGAAGAAAGAAGTCCTTTTCAACTCAAAGCAGCAATTTCAGTGGCTGTTTCAAACATTGCCTTTCAATTGGAGATAATATCAGAGAAACAAAACCTCAGGGTTTTTACCGAGGACCAACTTGAATTCATTATTCGATGATTTTCTGTATCCTTTCAACATGGGTTTATTAAGCCAGGAGCAGTGGTTCACGCCTGTAATCCCAACACTTTGGGAGGCTGAGGCAGGAGGATCACATGAGCCCAGGAGTTCAAGACCACCCTGGGAAACATAGAGAAGTCTCGTCTCTATAAAAAATTGGCCAAGTATGTTGGCATGTACCTGTGGTCCCAGCTACTCGGGAAGCTGAGGCGGGAGGATCACTTGAGCCTGGGAGCTCAATACTGCAGTGGGCTGTGATTGTGCCAGGGCAACAGAGCAAGACCCTGCCTCTGAAAACCAAAACAACGAAAGTGCATTTATTGAATCCATACTTCATAGGAGGCACCATGCTGTGCGTTCTGTGGATTCAGTGTTGAGTAAGAGTTGGTCTCGGCCCTTGGGCTTATAGTGCAGTGAGGAGAGAGGAGAATCAACGCGAGAGGTGGACAGAACCTTCTGTGGGTGCAGAGGCCTGGCGTCCAGCTGGATTGTGGTAGGGGTGGGGCTCTGAGATGGGCTTGAGCTTCATTCTGAAGGATGATCAGCGGTGGCAAGAACGAGTGACGGAAAGCACCTTCCCACAAAGGGACAGTGTATATCAAGTAATGGGCGTGGTTCCTGCCCACCAAGTCTTGGGAGAAGGGCAATGGTGGCCCCGGGTGGATGTGGTGAAGTGGGTGAGCTAGGCTGACGGCAGGCTGGGAAAAGCCTTGAGTGACAGTCTGGGAGTTTGAATTTCACTCTGAGTGCCATGAAGCCTCTGAAGATCTTGGGTTTGTGAGTGACTTGATCAGAGGTGGCCAGGGAGGTGAGGGGCTGCACAGAGGCCAAGGCCAGTTGGGGGACTGTCATGGCACACCCAGAGAGATGTCAGCACAGAAAAGAGGAAGACTCAGCTGGGCACGGGGGTTCACGCCTGCAAGCCCACACTCTGGGAGGCTGAAGCGGGAGGATCGCCTGAGCCCAGGAGTTGCAGGCTGCAGTGAACTATGATTGTCCTACCGCACTCCAGCCTGAACAACTCTCTGTCAAAAGAAAAAAGAGCAAGACTCTGGGACAAGTGGCTGCGGGACGGGAAGAGCCAGGGAGGGAGGAGGGGATGTTCCAGGATTGAGCTGCTGGCGGTGCCACACCCCGTGCAGAGTGTGAAGGGAGGGAGCGGGCTGGCACCACGTGGAGATGCCGATGAGGTTACTGTGAGACGTCTGGGCAGTAAGCACTTGTGTTCCGGCCTGGAGCCAAGGAGAGTGTGCTAGACTAGAGGGCATTTGGGGGATGCTATGTGGTATCTAAGCTGGCAGTTGGACTGGGTCTTCGCAGGAGAATGTGTACAGTGAGAAAAGCAAGACAGAGCCCTGAACCCTGTAGGCTCCTAATAAATTCCGAAAACAAAGTCATTGAGGTAACAGAAGGCCAGTCAGTAACCTATTGGCTTTCAGGGGAGTGGGGGAGGGGAGTGGGCTTTTAATTTTCTTTGTTTTTTTTTTTTTTGAGACAGGGTCTTCCAAATAGCTGGGACTACAGACTTTTTTCTTTTCCTTTTTTTTTTTGAGACAGGGTCTCCCTCCTGTTGCCCAGGCTGAAGTCCAGTGGCGGGATCATGAAATCATGGCTCACTGCAGCCTCGACCTCTCAGACTTGAGCAATCCTCCCACCTTAGCCTCTTGAGTAGCTGGGACTACAGGCGCACACCACCACGCCCAGCATTTTTCGTCGCCCAGGCTGGTTCGAATTTCTAGGCTCAAGCAATTCTCCCACTTTGGCCTCCCAAAGGCTGGGATTACAGGTGTGAGCCACAACGCCCAGCCTGGGCTTTTAATTTCTGTCGCCAAAACTGAGCGTGTCTCCTAGAATGAAGGATGGAATGTGGGACGTGAGGATGCCAGTGTCCTTGCAGTGGCCTTCCTGTCTCACGTGTCTGTTCACCTCTTGGGGAACCTCCAGCTTGGGTGTCACTCTTCTTAAAGGACCTGGTTCACCTGCCATCTGAGGGTTGGTCTTCTCAGAGTGTTCTCACAGGTAGGGCTCTGGAAAAGGCCTTCTCAGACCCAGACACTCACGGCTGCAGAGCCCTCGGGGGCACTTCCCTCTCCTTCCAGGACCCTGTTTCTGTGTCGTCCATCAGCACTGGCAGCAGGCATGACTTTGGAAAAAAATCTACTAAGGATAGAGGCCAGGCGTGTGGTGCGCCTCCCGTAGTCCTCCCACCCTGAGGGGCCCAATGGGTGAGGCTGGGGAAAGGCTGTGCCCCCAAAGCAGCCTCTGTCTGCCCGCAGCAGCATGTGAGCCTCTGGATAAGGTTGTGAGCCGTTATCTACACCCTCCAACAGAACCGTCTCACAGGGGCACGGGCTGTGTGGCCTCCGAGGACTGTGCGTGTACAGCCACGGCGTCCTGCCCTCCCCAGTGTGCGCTCTGCTCTTTCTCTTTTTGTTAATTGTTTTTGTTTTGTTTTGGTTTTTGAGACAGAATTTTGCTCTTGTTGCCCAGGCTGGAGTGCAGTGGGGTGATCTAGGCTCACCACAACCTCCGCCTCCCAGGTTCAAGGGATTCTCCTGCCTCACCCTCCCGAGTAGCTGGGATTACAGGCATGCGCCACCATACCCGGTTAATTTTGTGTTTTTAGTAGAGATGGGATTTCGCCATATTGGCCAGGCTGCTTTTGAGCTCCTGACCTTGTGATCTGCCCACTTCGGCCTCCCAAAGTGCAGAGATTACAGACATGACCCACTGCGCCCAGCCGTTAGTTTTTTTTTTTTTAAGAGACTGGGTCTCTCTGTCGTGCAGGCTGGAGTGTGGTGGTGACGTCATGGCTCACTGCAGCCTCAACCTCCTGGGCTCAAGCCATCCTCCTGCCTCAGCCTTCTGAGTAGCTGGAACTGTAGGTGCATGCCACCACACCTGCCTAATTTCTTATTTTTCGTAGAGATGATATCTTACTACGTTGCCCAGGCTGGTCTCAAACTCCTGGGCTCAAGGGATCTTTTCACCTCAGCCTCCCAAAGTGCTGGGATTACAGGCATGAGCCACTACACCCAGCCTGTTCCCATTTTTTACGGGTCGTTGAGAAAATACCAAAGGGAACCTGGGAATCTACTGAGGATACAGATTTCCCATAATCTGAAACCGTGTGTCTGCCTGATTGTTACACAATTTTTATTGGGTGCTTCCAGTAAAAGCCCTTCCACTCACTGTGGCATGCTAAACGAAGCCCATCACCTGGGTCCCTTCAGCCTTTCCTTGAATCATTTCCACCCCTTCCCTAATTGTCCTCTGTGATCCCTTTCCCAGCAAGGGTCCTCTAGCCTTCCTACCTTGGTAAACCGGTGGCCTTAGAAGGATGGAGGTGTGGACGTGAACTTTTCTGCTCTGGCGGCTTCCCGGGCTGCCCTCTCCCTGTTCCCCGCACTCAGGGGCACTGTCTTTTCTTGGCAGCCCAGTGACTCCCAGGCCTCTATTTTGGGCCCTTTGGCTTCTTAGTGCCTGTTACGCTGGACCATAGAACTGTCTTAATCAGAGCCTCAGAGGACCCTCACTGGCCCATGCTCTCACAGAGTGGGGTAGCTCTGACCAGGCTTGCCCACCAGGGCCTTGTCCTTTGCCCATGCTTTCTCTACCACTTCCTGAGGCTAAGGCCTCCTCACACTGCAAGAGCCAGCAGAGGCAGGCATTGGCTCTGGGAAAGCACCCTGTCGCAGCACCTGCACCTTGAATTGGTGTGGTCAGTACACCTGACCCAGGCTGGATGGGGCCGTGCCTCTGTACTCAGGTACCTGGCACACTGGCATTCAGGAAGCATGTCTTGAATGCCTACTAAAATGATGAGGACCGGGCGTGGTGGCTCACACCTGTAATCCCAACACTTTGCAAGGCCAAGGTGGGAAGACTGCTTGAGGGCAGGAGTTTGAGACCAGCCTGGGCAGCGTAGTGAGACTGTCTCTACCAGACATAAAAAGTAAATAAAAATAAAATGATTAAACTTGCCACAACTCCATCCCGAGCTGGATCTCTACCGAGGTCTAAAGACACTTGCTGAGAACCTGATGTGTGCCTGGCCTTTCAGGGCACACCTGTCACTGGCACCTGGCTTGGAACTCAGACCCATCAAAATTCCTGTGCTGCTGAGAGTTGAGCTCTCTGGTTCTCCTCCGGTGTCCTGGGGGGTGTTTTCCAGATCTGGACTTAGATGATAAAGATCCTGAATTAGCAAGTCCTGGGCCAACTCCAGCCTCTGCCTTTGGGTGGATCAGCCCAGGCTGGGGTAAGAAAGATGTCTGCCTATGAAAGGGAACAGGTACCATCTTGAGTGGCTGGCCAAGGTTGAGGCTCAGCCTGCCCCCACTCAGGCTCTCAGGAGCCACAGTTACTGTGCGTTTACATTTCCAACTAGCGCAGGCAGGTGGGCCAACTGGCCACAGTGCACTGACTAACACCTCATTAATGCTCACACCCCTTTTGTACCTGGCATCCATTGTGTGCCTCCAGCAAAGAGCCCACTATCAAGTTCCCCGGTCAGCAGCTACTTGGTAGTCACTGTGGAATGCTGGTCGCCATTAATATTTGAAAGATGCCTGTGCTCTGCTTCAGGCTGAGACAGGCACCCCTTACCTTCCTGTCATGTGAAGATGCCTGCAGGAAAGGCCACACCTAGGGCGGCGAGCTCATGATGCTTCCTGTTGTTATTTGGCCTTCAAAATTAAATCTGTCTTGGGCCCAAGTGGTCTGTGATTTCTCTGAGTCTCTGCCTGTCTTCTCTGTTCCCTCCTTCTCAGGGTACGCTGGGCATAGTGTGAGACTCTTGGGTGGAGAAGTCACGGTCCAGTAGCAGGGCTGGGTGGATAAGCCGGTGCCACGAGAGTGGGTGTGCTGGGCGAGGGTGAGGACAGATGTGGACAGGAGGCATGGAGCTCTGTGAAGCCTTGACCCTGCCCTGGAGGTCCCGTGGATGCCTGTGAAGGAGGGGAGATTGGACTGAGAGCAGAAAGTGAAAGGGGGCAGGTGTGTCCTGCCTCTCTGGACAGTGACATTCCCTCAGTCTAGTGTGGGGACTGCAGTTGGCGCTGTGTGACCAGGGCTTCTGAAGCTGTTGTCCGAGGGCAGGGAGGGGCTGGATCCTGAAGGGCAGGGGATACCAGGAGAGGGTTTCGGGTGGAGAAGCCCTGAGCGGGCAGGAGGCTGGGGGTGGGAGCTGAGTTGCGCTGGAGTCACGTGGAGCGTGAATGTTTTGAGTATCCCAGAGACACCTGGGAAGCAGCTGGAGGGACGGGCCTGAACCTCAAGGAAGAATTCTGGCTTCAGGAGAGGGTGGGCTCCCCTGGAGACACAGGCGCAGAGGCTGGAGGAGCAGCCGTGGAGAGGTGAGGAGACGCCTGGCAGGGAGGCAGGCGGGATGAGGCCCAAGACGGCTGGGAGGTCTGGCGGCCAGCACAGCCAGCCGGGAGGGCCGGAAGCCGGTGTCGTCTGCTCTCGCCAGCGGCTCGGCTCAGAAGAAAAACGGAGAAGGGGCGGAGCTGGAGCGGAGCCCTAGGGCCTGTGGTTTGCTGTGTTTAGGGCCCGTTGTCACAGCACAGGGGAGCCTTGCAGAGAGATGGGGAGCCAGGGTCCCTGGAAGGTGAGAGCCAGGACTGGGTCGGGGGACTCTGTCTGCGGTGGGAATGCGGATAGCTGGGAAACTCCTGTCTGATAAGCCCCCTTTCCTGGGGGAGAGTGGGTGGGAGGGGGCAGCTGTGAGCTGGAGAGGAGAGGGTGTCGGCGAGGTGTGCTGCGAAGGCTGCCAGGAGGCACTGCAGGGCTGCTCGAGACCCTCCCTCTCCTCTCAGCCGCTCTCGGGCCTCACGCTGACTTCCTTGCGCAGTTTCTCCATATGGCTGAGACATGAGTGTGGGGTTGGTGGGTGGGAGTTGGGCCTTGGTGTGACGGGTCCAGGCTGAGCTGGCAGGAGAGAAAAGCCAGAGTGGCAGGTGGTTGGGGGGCTCGCAGCTCGGAGAGGGAGGAGGGCGCTGAGGGCTCTAGGACGGGCTTTGGGTGGGTTTATGACTGTGCAGCCTCTGGTTTTCTGGAAGGCCCAGGGACTGGCTAGAAAGGCAGGGGAGCTTCCAGCCAGGACTGCGAACTTGGCCCTCAGGGAGGGCGGCACAGAGGAAGGTGGTGATGTGATGGGGCGAGCCCAACTGCTGCTTGGCCAGGAGGGAACATTCGGGAAGGACGAGAACGTGGTAGTGGTGTGTTTGCCACACACGATTTCCAGAGAAACAAGAGAGGTCGGGAGCAGGCGCCAGGGGTGAAAGGCGGATAGTAAGGTAAGGAGGTGTGCGGGAAGACCAGCGGCTGTGCTCACCGCCGTAGTGACAGTCATCATCCAGCCCGTCAGACACCGTCCTATAGCTCAAGGTCTCACTGGCATGGGGGCACAGGTCAGGGGAAGGGGATTGCCAGAGGAGCATTCTCAAAACATGCCTGTGCGGCTGTCTCCCAGCCCTCACATTCTGCATGGGAGGTCCAGGGGGTGCCCACCCCCCACGCAGCAGACCCCTGGTGGTCTTTTCCTCTCAGCTCCCCCTCCTCCCCTCCCCAACTCGCCACCCCCGGTGGATGTTTCTGATGACTGTGGCCTCTGCACACGCCCTTCAGGCCACCACGCCACAGATCTTTCTGGAATAAAAGCTTGATCTCGCCTCTCCACCCCGGTACTCCGGTGGTGCCGTCACTATCTGGATGGGGTGGAGCTCAGGCCTGTGACTCAGTTGCCCACACTCCCTGCTTTAGAGCAAGTCTTATATTTCTGTGCTGCTGAGTGCAGGTCCTCCCCCTGGCATGCCCCCCTCCCCACTCCCAGTCTGCCCTGCAAACCCCAGCATGATGTAACTGCCTCCCAGAAGGGCTTCCAGAACCACTTCAGCTCCCCGGGGCACACAACCATTCCGGGGCCTCTCCGTCTACGTGTGTCTACAAATCCACTTTCCAGCCTCACTGCCAAGTGGCCAGTTTCTCTCTCAGCTGTTCCTAGCTCAGTGCCAGGCGCCTTGGAGGCGCTCAGGAGAAGGTTCCAGAAAGAACAGGTACACCTGGGTGCACAGACGAGGCCAGTGGCTCTCTTCCATCATGGCGCACTGTACCAGCCCCATTCTTCCAGGGCTGAGGCCTGGGGCGGCGGGGCTGCGTGACAGGAGGAGCGTCCGCCTGCACCTTGGGCCTCTACCTGGGATTTGTCTGCGTCTCTGAGGCATCCAGCAGATTGTCGGTAGATAGAGTTCGGTGTTCCCTGGCCTCTCCCAACAGGGAGGTGGGAGGCCTGGGCCCTTCGTGAAGAAATCAGATTTGGCTCGGACTTGAGAGGAAGCTCTCCCAGACAGAAGAGGTGCCATCGCCTCCCTGGGGCTGGACGCTGGGCTACGTCTCCCCTCACCCCTGCCAACCACGTCCCACTCCAGGTCTGCTTTTAGGCCCCAGTTCCCGCCCCGTCCAGTGTGTTCCTGCGGCCTCCCTCCACCTACTCTCCCAGCACCTCCGTCATGTTGTGAAATATCTGTTTGGTCTTTGTCCTTATTTTGCGACATACAACTCCTGAAGTCCTCAGAATCTCCATGGCGCCGTCTTTCTGTGTGCTGGTGTTGACTGATAGCTTCAGGGTGGCGCTGGTCACTGGGAAGACCAAGGCAGGATTAGCAGGTTAGGACTTTCAGCCCCACCCCTAACCACAGGGAGGGAAGAGGTCCAGAGGTTGAAGGGCAAGTTGATTGCCAGTGGGTTAATCAATCATGCCTACTTAATGAAGCCTCCACGTAAACCGTGCGGCACAGCTGAACAGGAGGGATGCCTGGAGGGCAGCGCCGTGTCCCTCTCCTGTACCTCACCCTAAAGGTCCCATCATCTCTGTCCTTTGTAACAACCTTCTTATTTTTTAATTTTTTTTTTTATTTGAGAAGTATGGAATGCTTCACAAATTTGCATGTCATCCTTGTGCCGGGGCCACACTAATCTTCTCTGTATCATTCCAATTTTTAGAATATGTGCTGCCGAAGTGAGCACACAACCTTTTTATTAAACTAGCAAATGTAAGTGTT
Organism: Cacajao melanocephalus; assembly: GCA_963573385.1. Lineage (NCBI taxonomy): Eukaryota > Metazoa > Chordata > Mammalia > Primates > Pitheciidae > Cacajao > Cacajao melanocephalus. The sequence goes on from CAUYLG010071855.1 coordinate 60,924, forward strand.
TCCCTGAGTTCTGTGAGCTGCTCCAGCAAATTAATTGAACCCAAAACAGGGATTGTGGGAAACTCAACTTGAAGTTGGTCCCTCAGAAGCTCCAGAGGCCTGGATTTCTGACTTATGTCTGCGGGAGTAGGGGGCTTGGGGACTGAGCTCCCAACCTGTGGGATATGAGCTCTCTCCGGGTAGATGTCTCCAGGGTTTGGGATTGAATTGGAGGATGCCCCGCCAGCGCCCGCTGCAGAATGGATTTCCTGCTGCATGGAGGAACCCCTGCGTTTTCTGGGTCACAGAGCCTGTGCCGATGACGGTGCTGGTGTCAGAGCAGAGGAAAACGTGGTTTGAGAGTTGTTCCAAACAGTCTGGACACCCTGGAGCTGAGCTCTCTCAGCCACCCCCACACCGTCCCTACCATTCCCACCTGGCCCACCGCTGCCCCTGCCCCATGGATTCCAGGCACTCTGAGCTTCCCTGTCAGCTGTCATCCCTGGGGCTGCCTGGCAGGTATGGTCTGTGCTCAGGAGCAGGTGGGGCCTGCCGGCCTTCCTAGCCCATGGCAGGTTTCCCCCTTATTCCTGCAGCACTTAGCTAGGTCCAGGAGCGAGAGTGTTTTGGATTCTGCCAGGGAGGCCCGCCAAAAGGCGTGTGCATCTCCTAACACGTGAAACCTGCAGGGGCCAGAGCGCCTCCTTCCTGTTGTCCCTGGCTGCTGACATCGGGGTTCCCCACACATGGAGCCCGGCCTCATTTCCTCTTCCTCTTCATTCCCAGTCCCACTCCCAGGAAATGATGAGGGATTGCTCAGAGCAGACAGGAAGAACTGAGATGAACGCAGCTGATGCCCAGGCCCTGTTCTGCGGCCCTGTGACTGAGACCCAGCCAGACAGAACCCCTGGTCCTTGTTAGCTGCTTCTGGGACGGGGGCTGTTCCTGTGACCAGGATGGGTGTGGTGGTCAGGCCAGGGCGGGGTGGGGCCCAGGCCTGCAACCCCAGCTTTTCAACCTGGAGTCCTAGCGAACGCTGACCTACCTTGGGACGGGGCTACCTTTTGCCCAGGGGGCTGCAGTTGGCCCCTTGGTAGCATCTGGAAGTGCATAGGGTACGCTTTGTGCTGTGGGCCTCGCCCCCAGGGCTCTGCCTTCAGCCCGAGCTCCTCTGACGTTTGCCTAAGAACCATCTGTATCGAAACTGGCTCTGAAAACTTCACAGTGGGGCTTTCCTGGGCTGGAATTCCCTGTTTGTCGCTTGCCCCCTGCCTCCAGCATCCCCAGTGGCCTGGGCTCCCCCAGTCTTCTCCATCCTCTGGGTCTAGACTCTGCCTTCCTTTCTCCCTGGCTTCTCTGTCCCAACCCTTCCTCCTCCAGGGCCACCAGGGGGGATTTTTGTAAGCACAGATGTCAGCCGGTCACCCGCCTAGACTCTCATCCTACCCCACGCGGGGGCACTCGCCTCTTAGCCCACCCCAGCCCCTCAGCACTGCCAGGACCGCCCGGCTCGCCTTTGCCCACTCTTGCCTCTGGGTCTGAGGGGCACCATCCCCACCCTCAGGCTGCCTCCACACCTTTCGCCCCTTCCGCAGCCCTGCCCGTGGGGTTCACCTAGCACATCCTGAGCTGCCGCGGTTGACAGCCTCCTCTCAAGCTGTCTCTTCCTGGCACAGAGGAGGCACCTCAGTGGAGGTTTGTCACATGATCACCTGTGGGATGAGGGAGCCTCGGTCATGTGCTGCCTCCTCCCGTTTGCTGTGACCCAGAACAGGAGCGGTCCCCAGGAAGGGAGGCCTGGTGTCCAGGGTTGGCATTGGCGATGTTAAAATGTCATCACTGAGGCTAAATGTGTGTTCTGTTTTTGTCACATGAAACAGAGTTTGTTTTCTAATCCGGTTGTTTGGGAAAATCACATTCCTCCCAAAGAAGTGAGACATGCAGAGGCCTCGTGACTGAGGCTCTCGGGCCTGGAGTTTGGTGTTTGGGGACGGCAGGTGGTGTTGCTAGCAGGAGCTACCCCTGGGTGGCCTGTGTCTCCAGGACTTGTGGGAGGGCCCTGGGCACTAGAAATGGCCAAGTGCTCTGGAGTCCCAGACCTGGGTGGGTCCTGCCTGTGCTCAGGGACCCTCTGGAGCCTCTCTTGGAGGTCTTCTTTGTCCCAGGGTAAAGGGAGATAAGCAGGAAGTTAAGTCGCCAGTAGCCAGCAGCTGTGGGGTTGTGTTCCGCCCTGAGGCTGGGGTGAGCTACTGGTCTGCTGGAGGGGAGGGGCCCCTCCTGCCCCACTGTCCATGGTGAGGCTTCACCTCCTCCCACATCCATGCTCCCTCCCACCTGCCTCCTGGCTAGAAACTAGCTCACTGCGCCATGCCCTTGACAGACGCCCCCCACCCATCTCCTGGCTGCCTCCCTCTTCCTGTGGGCACCTTCAGAGGGTTTGCTGTGGAGGATGGATTTAGGGGGTTATTGGCGCTCCCGTGGAGTGAGGACATAGGCCACCGTTAGGTGTTCCTGGCAGAACACCGGTCAGCACATGGTGGGCACCTGTAATCCCAGCTACTGGGGAGGCTGAGACAGGAGAATCGCTTGAACCCGGGAGGTAGAGGTTGTGGTGAGCCGAGATCATGCCTCTGCACTCCAGCCTGGGCAACAAGAGCAAAACTCCATTTTTTTTTGTTTTTTTTTTTTAAAAAGCTATGTGCAAATGAGTATGAGTGATTTCTATTTCCCCAGAATGTTAACTTGGTATGTCAGGTGACATATATGACCACTGTGCCCTCTGGCCACAGGACACAGCCCTAGCTCTGCCACATGTGAGGAGGGGCCCCTTAAATGGCTACAGGCTTGTAGACCCCTACCCCGTCGTGGTCCCAGCAGCTTTCCTGGGTCCCAGCAGTGCCTTTTTTTGCTTTTCTGAGACGGAGTCTCACTCTGTCACCCAGGCTGGAGTGCAGTGGCACAATCTTGGCTTACTGTGACCTCCACCTCTCTGGGTCAAGCAATTCTCCTGTGTCAGCCTCCCAAGTAGCTGGGACTATAGACATGCACCACCGTGCCCGGCTAATTTTTTTTGTATTTTTGGTAAAGACAGGATTTCACCATGTTAGCCAGGCTGGTCTCGAACTCCTGACCTCAAGTGATCCTCCCACCTCGGCCTCCCAAAGTGCTGGGATTACAGGCGTGAGCCGCCGAGCCCAGCCAACTTGTTGTTTTTTTTAAGAAATATTTGTGGGAACAGAGTGAGACCCTGTCTCAAAATAAATGAATGAGGCTGGGCGCAGTGACTCTCGCCTGTAATCCCAGCACTTTGGAAGGCCAAGGTGGGTGGATGAGTTTGAGACCAGCTTGGCCAACATGGTGAAACCCCGTCTCTACAAAAAAACACAAAAATTAGCCAGGCATGGTGTGGGTGCCTGTAATCCCAGCCACTCTGGAGGCTGAGGCAGAGGAATCACCTGAACCCGGGAGGGAGAGGTTACAGTGAGCTGAAATCACGTCACTACACTCCAGCCTGGGTGACAGAGCAAGACTCTGTCTCAAAAAAATTAAAAAGTAAATGAATGAATGAATGAATGAATACAAATATTAGCTTCTCATCTACAGGTACCCTGAGCTCTCAAGTAGGCACCGCGTTTACGAGGAAAGGCCGTGTAGGTCCCTGGAGGGGGTTCCTGGGTGTGGAAGGCAGCTTGACTGTGGAGAGGAGCATTAGGACGGGCCGGCAGCCTGTGAGAGAGCCGCCCCCTGGCCTGTGCAGTTGCACCTTCCTCTGCAGGACCAACTGGGCATTGACCTGCTGGGACCATTACATCCCGGGCGTTCCAGAGCACTTCCTAGTGCCAGGCCTGGGACCCTGTAAGGATGAGAGAGTCCTCAGGTGGCTGAGCGGCCCTGACTGGCCAGGCTGGGCTGAGTGCTTTCTATCAACAGACTCGGTAAATCCCGCAACAGAACAGGGACTGGATCCCATCCCTTCCCAGTTTCCCACTATGCTTAGAATACAATCCACAGCCCGTGGGTGTGTCTGTGCTGCCCTCTGTGCCCTGGAGCACAGCGGGCCTGTTGCTCTCTCAGCCTTTGCACCTGCTCTGCTGGTGTCTGGAGTGCTGCGTCCTCCACAATCCTGGCTTCTTCCTTCTCACTGCTCTGACTCAGTGTCATCTCTTGGGGGAGGTCTGCCCTTAGGACCCTTGATAAAGTAGCTGTCACCATCCAGACCCACTGTGTGGACCCCCACCCTCTGAAACTGTATCTATCTGTAGTTCTTGTGACTCTCACGTGTGTCAGGTGAAATTTTTCCTCTTTCCCTGGAGTTGCAGGCTGGTCCTAAGGCTGAGGACCAAAGCCAGGAGGAGTGTTTCCCCACTCCATACTCAGGGAGCTACTGGTAGCTGGGCTGACAGGTGCCACCTCGGAGAAGCAACACCACCCCACCCCGTGCCTCTGCAGGGAACTCGAGACTGGTCGGGGAGCACACTTTAGGTGAGGGCAATGCAGTGCTGGTGGCGAGAAGCGATGCCCTCACTCCCCAGAGGCCAAGGGAAAGTGGCTTCCCCCCACCGAGGGAGGCACCCTCACAGGGCCCTGCTGGCACTGTCTGCCCTGGGCTGCCTGAACCCAGAGACAGTGTGGGATGTACTGTTCGTGGGGTGTCACCCCAATGTCATCTGCACTCCACCCAGTGACTCCAGAGTGAGGCTCAACCCACAGGGGTTGCTTGGGAACGGATGCCCGTGAGGAGGTGGGTGTTACTCATCAGCTTCGCTCTCCAGACACGGTAACTGCAGGTTAGGGAAGATGCACGGCTTGTCCACGTTTCAAACAAACAGGTGTCAGAGCCGGACTCTGCGGCCAGGCCCGTCTGACTGCAAAGCTGGGCCGTTTCCACAGCAGCCCCTGCTTCCCCTCCCTCTCCCCGGCCGCCGCCTCCGGCTCCACACTTTGTCAGGGGTTGGGGGACTATGGGGACAGGCAAGGCCTTGTTCGCTGCGTGGGAGCAGGTGTGGCTTATGACGTACAACAGCAGCCAGCCCGGGGTAGATGACAAGGAAGGCCACTCAGCCGTGAACACTCACCTCCAGAGTGTGGGCACTCAAACCCATAAGTGTGCCAGCCCGGAGTATTTAATGTTTTTGATCAGTTTCCACCTCCCCGTACTTCTTCATCTCCATTGCCAGTTTAAAGAAAACCTCACCCGATGTGAATGCAAGAAAAAGTTTTGGCAGGATATATGCCAAAATGTGAATGGCGATTTTGTTTATGTAGAAGGGGAGTATGGTTAGAGGGTCATTTAAACAGAACTCTCTGTTTTCACCCCCTCATTTTGGTACTATTTGACTTTTTGTGATTTTTCCATTCATATATCACTGGCATAATAAAAGACTTTTTTAAACCTAAGGAAACCAATCTGGACCTCGTTTTTATTTATGTGTTTATTTTTATTTATTTATTTGTTTTCAGACAGAGTCTTGCTCTGTCACCCAGGCTGGAGTGCAGTCGTGTAATCATAGCTCACTGCAACCTCCACCTCCTGGGCTCAAGTGATTCTCCCACCTCAGCCTCCCAAGTAGCTGGGATTACAGGCACACGTCACTACACCCAGCTAATTTTTGCGTTTTTATTTTTTTTATTTTTTTGAGATGGAGTTTTGCTTTCATTGCCCAGGCTGGAGTAGAATGGCGCATTATTGGCTCACGTCAACCTCCGCCTCATGAGTTCAAGCGATTCTCCTGTCTCAGCCTCCCAAGTAGCTGGGATTACAGGCATGTGCCATCACGTCCGGCTTATTTTTTTGTATTTTTAGTAGAGACGGAGTTTCACCATGTTGGCTAGGATGGTCTCAATCTCTTGACCTCGTGATCCACCCGCCTCTGCCTCCCAAAGTGCTGGGATTACAGGCGTGAGCCACCGCGCCCGGCAATTTTTGCGTTTTTAGTTTCACTGTGTTGCCCAGGCTGGTCTCCAACTCCTATCCTCAATTGATCTGCCCACCTCAGCCTCTCAAGATGCTGGGATTACAGGCATGAGCCACCATGCCTGGCCTGTTAATTAATTTTTGAGATAGTGTCTCATTCTGTCCTGCAGGCTGAAGTGCAGTGGTACAATCATGGCTCACTGCAGCCTCAACCTCCTGGGCTCAAGTGACCCTCCCACCTCAGCCTCCTGAGTAGCTGGGACTACAGGTGTGCACCACCATGCCTGGCTAGTTTTTGTATTTTTTTTTTTTGCGGAGATGGGGTTTTACCATGTTGCATAAGCTAGCCTTGAACTTCTGGGCTTGGCCTCAAAAGATCCTCCCCGCTCAGCCTCCCAAGGAGCTGGGATTATAGCTGCACACCACCCTGCCTGCCTATTTTCTTTTCTTTCTTTCTTTTTTTTTTTTTTTTTTTTGTAGCGATGAAGTCTTATTATGTTGCCCAGCCTTGTCTTGAACTCTTGGCTCAAGTGATCCTCCCGCCTCAGCCCCCCAAAGTGCTGGGATTGCAGGTGTGAGCCATTGTGCCGGCCTGGCCCTGGGCTTTATAGATGCCTTAAATGGGTTGTTGCCTTGTGTGCACAGCCCCAGAAACATGCTGCTCTGTTTTTGGGTGGGGGCTTAGGGAGCAAGAGAGAATCCAAGGGCTCCCTCAGGGTCTTCGGCACACTTCCTTGGCTCGGGTGTCCCCGAGTCCAGCACATCCCTGGATCATTTGCAGCAGCAAACACAACTTGGGATCTGCATCTCCCTGAGGGAACTTTGGAAGGTGCAGTCCCAGCTTTTACTGTTTCCAGTTTAATATTCAACCTGCATCTGGGGCCAGCTGAGTGGAGGCTGGTGCTGCTCTGCCCAGCTCCTGTTCTGTTTAGAAACATGTTTATTGCCTCGAGAAGGAGCCAGTTCTTTCACCCAAACAGGATGGGCCTGGGGTTCCTCCAGAGGGTATTGGGCCCAGAGCTGGGAAGGAGGGATGTAAGCTGTGGATAACTAGCACATGGAAGATGTGCAGTGTGACCTGGCCGTGACCATGCAGATGTGAGTGGACTTGCCGGTCTGGCCTTCAGGACCAGGGGAGAGCCCTTACTGCTTTTCCTCCCCAGACAAAGCAAACCAATCAACGATCTTAAGGGTTTCTTTTCTTCTGAGGCCTGGTCCTGCTATGGGTAAGGCTTTTCCAGTGGGATATATTAAAATCAACTTTGGTGGCTGACACCTATAATCCCAACACTTTGGGAGGCCGAGGCGGGAGGATCAACTGAGGTCGGGAGTTCAAGACCAGCCTGACTAACATGGGGAAACTCTGTCTCTACTAAAAATACAAAATTAGCTGGGCGTGGTGGCGCATGTCTGTAGTCCCAGCTACTTGGGAGGCTGAGGCAAGAGAATCGCTTGAACCCGGGAGGTAGAGGTTGTCATTGCACTGCAGCCTGGGCAACAAGAGCGAAACTCCATCTCAAAAAAAAAAAAAAAATCAATGTGGCTTTAATGTTTTTGTCAGAAAACTTTGTTGTGAGAATGTTTTCTGTGGGGAAGTTCCTATAAAAACTATCAATGGATATGTGCCTGAAAGAATCGAAAGCAGGGACTCAGATATTTGTACACCCACGTTCATAGCAGCATGGTTCACAATAGCCAAGAAGTGTCCGTCCATAGATGAATGGATAAGCAAGACGTGGTCTGTCCATACAACGTAATGTTATTTGGCCTTAAAAAAAAGGAAGGACAGGCTGGGCATAGTGGCTCAAGCCTGTAATCCCAGCACTTTGGGAAGCTGAAACGGGAGGATTGCTGGAAGCCAGGAGTTCAAGACCAGCCTGGGCAACATGGTGAGACACGGTCTCTAAAAAAAAACTGCCAGGTGTGGTGGTTGATGCTTGTAATCCTAGCATTTTGGGAGGCTGAGGCAGAAGCATCACTTGAGCCTAGGAGTTGGAGACCAGCCTGGGCACATAGTAAGACCTCATCTCTACTGTAAAAAAAAATTCGCCAGGCGTGGTGGCTCACACCCGTAGTCCCAGTACTTTGGGAGGCCAACTGCGGGGAGTACTTGAGCTTAGGAGTTCAAGACATCTGTACCAAAAATACACACATCAGCTGGGTGCCGTGATGTGTGCCTGTGGTCTCAGCTACTTGGAAGGCTGAGGTAGGAGGATTTCTTGAGCCTAGGAGGTAGAGGCTGTAGTCAGCCATGACTGCACCACTGCACTCAAGCCTGGGCAACAGAGCAAGACCCTGTCTCAGGGGGAAAAAAAAAATACTGTATGATTCACTTATATGAGGTAACTAGAGTAGTCAATTTCATAGAGACAGAAAAATATAATGGTGGTTGTCAGAGGCCGGGGGAGGGGAACAGGGAGATAGTATTTAATCGATATAGAGTTTCAGTTTGGGAAGAAGAAAAAAGGTCTGGAACTGGATGGTGGTGATGGTTGCACAACAGTGTGAATGTACTTAATGCCACTGAACCATACACTTAAAAATGGCTAAAATGGGCTGGGCGCAGTGGCTCACGCCTGTAATCCCAGCACTTTGGGAGGCTGAGGCAGGCGGATCACGAGGTGAGGAGTTTAAGACCAGGCTGGCCAAAATAGTGAAACCCTGTCTCAACTAAAAATACAGAAAATTGGCCAGGTGTGGTGGCGCCTGTAGTCCCAGCTACTCAGGAGGCTAAGGCAGGAGAATCGCTTGTACCCAGGAGGCAGAGGTTGCAGTGAGCTGAGATCGCGCCACTGACTCCAAGCCCAGATGACAGTGTGACAGTCCGTCTCAAAAAAAAAAGGCCAAAATGATAAATTTTATGTTATGTGTATTTTACCACACACACGAAAACAGTGTCAAGGTGCTTTCTCAAGACAGTGTGTTGCAGATGTAGGTTTGACGCTATGATTTTTACTTTTTGCGAAATATTTTAAAGTAGTATTTGTCTTATAATGGGTAGGTAAATGTTCTAGCTGCAGGAGAAATCAGAGTGGTCTGGTCATTATCCAGAACTTGCTGAAGCAGATCCCTGTGGCATCTCGGGGACCTTGTACCATCCCAGGCAGAAAGGTTAGTCTGATGTGCATAAGCAAAGCTTGCAACTTTTGTGCCCAGGATGGTAGCCTTGGGCCAGAGCAGCCACCCGTCGCCCAGAATCCCACAGGGCACACCTTACCCACTCCTTTTGTGTTCGCCTGAGCCCAGCGATGCTGTTCTCAGAGAAGCACCAACACCCCCACTTGACTTCTGGCTCATTTGGATCCAGAGATGTGCAGTTCTAAAGCTGCAGCACCTTCCATGTAGGTCCCAGCTCTCCCTTGGGATACCCACCTGCTCCTCACCAGAGATTCCTCCCTGGAGCACCTGCCTGAAGTGTAGCTTTCAAGCTGGTGGTTTTAGAAAGTGAAGAACTGGCTTCAGAGTCCCAACCCAGACAGGGCGGGACAGCATAGGCTGCGTCTTTCTCACCGTGCACAGCTGGTTAGAGAACTGGAACGAAGCATCTCTTTGCTCAAAGGGATCTTCTCCACTGGGGGTTCCTTTTCAGAAGGCCCCCAGGGTGCAGGGTGGTGTTTGGGAGCCTAGGGTGGACCATGCTCTAGTGGAGAGGTGTTTTCAGCAGGGTCAGTCTCTTTTTTTTGGTAGAGATGGGGTCTCACCGTGTTGCCCAGGCTGGTCTTGAACTCCTGGCTTCAACCAGTTCTCCCACCGTGGCCTCCTGCGTAGCTAGGATTAGGGTATGAACCTCTGTGTCCAGCCAGGGGCCAAGCTCTTGAAGCCCTTCTGGGAAGTCTGTCTCTAGCCTCTCAATACTCAGAATCTGTGTGACCCAGTAACTTCGTGAATTCTGTGAAAAGAAGTTATACTCCAAAGTTTGTAATGGCTTCTCAGAACAGTCACTTAACTTAAGTAGAAGCCCATCTAATACTTATACTAAGATGAAGCCAAACGATGTGGCTGGGCACTGTGACTCTCACTTGTAATTCCAGCATGGTGGGAAGGTCACTTGAGGCCTGATTCAAGGCCAACCTGGGCCACAGAGCAAGACCCCATCTCTTAAAAAAAAAAAAATTAATAAAAAACAAAACAGGCCCGGGCCCGGCACAGTGGCTCACACCTGTAATCCCAGCAGTTCAGGAGGATGCGGGGGGTGAACTGCTTGAGATTAGGAGTTCGAGATCAGTCTGGGCAACATGGCAAAATCTCATCTCTACTAAAAACAGAAAAAATTAGCTGGGTGTGGTGGTGCCTGACTGTAGTCCCAGCTACAGCTACGGCTGAGGTGGGAGGATCACTTGAGCCCAGGAGGCAGAGGTTGCAGTGAGCTGAGATAGCACCATCGCACTCTAGCCTGGGTTTCAGAGCAAGACCTGTCTCAAACAAAACAAAACAAGGCTGGGCACGGTGGCTCATGCCTGTAATTCCAACATTTTGGGAGGCCAAGGCAGGAGGATTTCTTGAGCCCAGGAGTTAAAGACCAGCCTGGATAGCATAGTGAGACCCCCATCTCTACGAAACTTTAAAAATTAGGCCAGGCACAGTGGCTCTTGTCTGTCATCCCACACTTTGGGAGGCCAAGGCAGGTGGATCACCTGAGTTCAAGAGTTTGAGACCAGCCTGGCCAACATAGTGAAACCCTGTCTCTACTAAAATACAAAAAAATTAGGCAGTGTGGTGGTGCACGCCTGTAGTCCCACCTACTCAGGAAGCTGACTCAGAAGAATCACTTGAACGGGGCGGAGGCGGGGAGCGGTGGCAGAGGTTGCAGTGAGCGGAGATCGCACCACTGCACTCCAGCCTAGATGACAGAGCGAGTCTCAAAAAAAAAAAAATTATCTGGTCATGGTGGTGGATACCTGTAGTTCCAACTACTCGGGAGGCTGAGGCAGGAAGATCGTTCAAGCCATTCACGGCTGCGGAGAGCAGGGGTGCGCCACTGCCCCACACTCCGACCTAGGCAACAGAGTGAGACCCTGTCTCGAAAGAAAAGAAAACTATGCCACATTCGAAAAAGTATGTTCTTTAAAATGTGAACCTTGAAACTCACATGCTAAAAATGTTTTTTTAATCCTGCAGCGTGTGAGATGGCAGACAGGTTAGCAGAAAACCCCCGGAAAGGGGGCTGGAGGATTTAGCCACTCTGTGCTCCCCTCCTGGCAGCCCGGGGTGTCCTCCTGAGCACAGCGGCGCTATGGACTCTCCAGGATACAACTGCTTCGTGGACAGAGACAAGATGAACGCTGCCATCCAGGACATGGGGCCCAAGGAGCTGAGCTGCACCGATCTGCAGGAACTGAAGCAGCTGGCACGCCAGGGCTACTGGGCCCAAAGCCACGCGCTGCGGGGAAAGGTATACCAACGCCTGATCCGGGACATCCCCTGCCGCACGGTCACGCCCGACGCCAGTGTGTACAGCGACATCGTGGGCAAGATCGTGGGCAAGCACAGCAGCAGCTGCCTGCCACTGCCCGAGTTCGTGGACAACACACAGGTGCCCAGCTACTGCCTGAACGCGCGCGGCGAGGGCGCCGTGCGCAAGATCCTCCTGTGCATCGCCAACCAGTTCCCGGACATCTCCTTCTGCCCCGCCCTGCCGGCTGTGGTGGCCCTGCTGCTGCACTACAGCATCGATGAGGCTGAGTGCTTCGAGAAGGCCTGCCGCATCCTGGCGTGTAATGACCCCGGCCGGAGGCTGATCGACCAGAGCTTCCTGGCCTTCGAGTCGTCCTGCATGACGTTCGGGGACCTGGTGAACAAGTACTGCCAGGCGGCCCACAAGCTGATGGTGGCTGTGTCAGAGGACATCCTGCAGGTCTATGCGGACTGGCAGCGCTGGCTGTTTGGGGAACTGCCCCTCTGCTACTTTGCCCGGGTCTTTGACGTCTTCCTAGTGGAGGGCTACAAGGTGCTGTACCGCGTGGCACTGGCCATCCTCAAGTTCTTCCACAAGGTGAGGGCCGGGCAGCCGCTGGAGTCGGACAGCGTGAAGCAGGACATCCGCATGTTCGTCAAAGACATCGCCAAGACAGTATCCCCCGAGAAGCTGCTGGAGAAAGCGTTTGCCATCCGCCTCTTCTCCCGCAAGGAGATCCAGCTCCTGCAGATGGCCAATGAGAAAGCCCTGAAGCAGAAGGGCATCACCGTGAAGCAGAAGAGGTAGGTCCCCGGCAGGCTGCGAGGGACCCGCCCGGGGTCAGGGGCTGGGCGGGGACGTGTCTGGCATGAGCTCATCCAGCTGGCCTCCAGGCAGCCTCTGCCCATGGTCCACCCAGACAGCTGTGCATGGCTGAAAAGACACTGAAACAGGAAGGGCCTTCCCGGTTACAGCCACAGACGAGGGACGTTGGGTCTTATCCTGTGGGACCAGGCCTACAGCTGAGATGAAAGCTGATGCTGGCCCTGGGGTCCGAAGGCATCACAGGAGGCCAGGCCCACTCCCAGGGTCATTTCAGGGCAGCCCCTGCTCCGCCCCTCCAGCTCTAGGCTCCGTGGCTGGTTGCTGCTGTGGGTGATGGGCGTGGCCTCGCCGCCGCCTGGAGCATAGCCCCAGGGGAGCAGGGTCAGGGGTTCATGGTGTCCTGTGTCAGTTTGGTAGCCGGCGCTGTGACGGTGCCACGCTGCGGCCTGTTGGCGTGCAGTCCTCTTTCTTCTGGGCCAGCGAAGGCCTGTCCGGGGTCGGTACTTACACTAACGTCTCCTTGTCTGTTTTATTTTTCTTCTCCATGTCCGTTGCTTTCTCCTGTTTTTCAGTGTGTCACTTTCTAAAAGGTAGGTCTGGAACCGCGTCTGCACGCCCGGCCTCTGTCTTTCCGCCAGGCTGACTCTAGGCCGGCTGCTGGCTCTAGGTCCCAGGGCTGCTCTCGCAGGCCAGCTTCAGCAGCGCTGCCTCTGAGCCTGACTGATGCTCAGGCACCTTCTGCCTGCCTGCCTGTCTGCCTGTCTGCCTCTGTTGTGCTATCTGCTGGTGCTTGGCTCGCCATGAAGCCTTGTCTTGCCAGAGCAGTCACTCTGTCCTGATTTCTTAGAGAAAAGGGGCATTGTCCCCATCCAGGCTGGGCACTCTCCCTCTGTGATGGGTGGGAGGTGGGGCTCCTGGGAACTTTCTCCCTGTTGGGCACCTAGAACCCAGCCCTAAACACATGCAAGCAGGCGAGAAGTTCCCTCCCGACTTAGTTCCAAAGGGACTCTGGGGCACACCTCGGGCGGCATGGCCTGGCCCCGGACGTGCCCTCGGACTCTGACCCCGCTCACTCCCCTCAGGCAGTTCGTACACTTGGCCGTCCATGCAGAGAACTTCCGCTCGGAGATCGTCAGCGTGAGGGAGATGAGAGACATCTGGTCCTGGGTCCCTGAGCGCTTTGCCCTGTGCCAGCCCCTCCTGCTCTTCTCCTCCCTGCAGCACGGGTACAGCCTGGCCAGGTAACACCCCAAGGGGCTGCCCAGCCACATGTCCTGCCCGCAGAGTCTGGAAATGGGCCTTAGCCCTGGGCACCTCTGAGGCCCTGCTTCTTCCTGTGGGGCCTGAGAATCGGGGTCCCTTTCTGGGCTTCTGTCCTCTCCCAGGCCACCCAGACTTTGGGGGTCACGGCCAGGCCTGCCACAGCTCGGGCCGTGCGAGCGTTGTGAAGACGCGGGAGGCAGAGTCCCCACCTCGGAGCTCACAGTATTGTCTGGAGGTACCACATGGGTGGCAGGTCCCAGCCGTGCTCACTCCCCGCCCTGTCATCCACATGGTGCCCCGTCAGGGCCCCAGGACATGCTGCCCTCCAGGGTGGCGCTGCCAGGTGCAGCCAGGGAGGCTCCCTCCAGCCTTCGACAGCATGTGGCTGTGGAGCTCTGGCTTGGCCCTGCGGTGACCTGGAGGTGAGGCAGGCAGAGCTGGTCCAGCCCCGACCTGGTACCGTTCACAGGTTCATAACACTGCAAGCATTTTGGCATAGCTGGAGCCACTTCTCCCAGCCCTGCCAAGGACAACAGACAAGCTCTGGGCGCCACACTGGCAGACCCAGGCCTCTTTAGCTCCCACATGCCCAGGCTGCGAGGATGGGCCAAACCTCCCCACTGTGGGGACCTGTCCTCTGGTTCCTGCTTCCCCAGCCCCTAGCACTTGGCTCTTCAGCCTTCTGCTGCAAAACCTCTCCCCCAGGTCAGTCCTGGGGATGGCAGAGAAGGGCCAGGCAGGAACACCTGGGTGAGGGCATTGTCGGGACCCAGAGAAAAGAAGCAGTTCCTGGGTCTTCCGCCCCAAGATAGCCAGGGCCAGCGGAGGCTGCAGGAGGCGGCAGGGAGGGTGTGCAGGGTGAGAGCTGGCACGCGTGTCTCTATGCCAGGTTCTACTTCCAGTGTGAAGGACATGAGCCTACCCTCTTGCTCATCAAGACCACGCAGAAGGAGGTGAGCAGGGGCCCTGGGAGTCAGGGTTGGCTCTGATGGCTCCAGGGCCTCAGCGTCCTAGCCTGGAGCCAGAGTCAGAGCATGGGTATTGGCAGCACATGGGGCTCATCCCACGCTAAGGGCCGCAGGGGAAATGAGACCATCCCCGACATAGCCCTGCCCAACCTCACTGCCAGCTCCAAGCCAGAGGCAGGGTGCATGCACCCCCAGCGCTGCCTTTCCCACACCACCCCTGCCCTGGGGTAGGATGGGAGACGGCAATGCCTGCACCCCCACTTGTGACCTGGGATGGGCCCCTCAGCAGACTGGAGCACAGGGACGCTCCTGGGGACCTGCGGGCACAGCCTCACCCAGGCCTTTCCCCCAGGTGTGTGGCGCTTACCTGTCCACAGACTGGAGCGAGAGAAATAAGTTTGGAGGCAAACTGGGCTTCTTTGGAACCGGAGAATGCTTTGTGTTTAGGGTGAGTGGGGCCAAGTGCTCCGCAGCCACCGTGCAGACTCTGCAGCTTCATCCCCCCGGGAGTGCCTGCGTGCCCTGGGGACCCTGTTTGATTGTTGCCACGGCAGTCACCCAGCAGCGTCATCGCCTTGCGTGCTTCTGGGTTTGATCGTTCAACCACGCGCTGCTCTAGGACAGGGGACCTTATCTGCCCAAGCGTCCACCTCCCTGGCCCCTGGCTCGGGCTATGCCCACCTTGGGCTCTGGGTGCAGATTCTCTGGATGAACGGGCTGTGGCTCTGGGGCAGAGGGGTCTGTGGGCGCCCTCGCCAGCTCCTCACGCTGCCCTTCCACCCCAGCTGCAGCCTGAGGTGCAGCGCTACGAGTGGGTGGTGATCAAGCGCCCCGAGCTGACCAAGCCCACGCCCTTGATGGCTGCCGAGCCCAGCGCCCCGCTCAGCCACTCCACCTCTTCAGACCCCGCTGACCGCCTCTCGCCCTTCCTGGCCACTCGCCACTTCAACCTGCCCTCCAAGACCGAGTCCATGTTCATGGCCGGGGGCAGCGACTGCCTCATCGTCGGTGAGCGCCAGCAGACGGGGCCCTGGGATGAGGGTGTGGGGGTCTGGGCAGCTGAAGCCGCTGTACCCAGCCCTCCCTGACCAGGGTGGCAGAGAAGAGGCCCTGGGTGTCGGGGATGGACCAGGCGCCATAGGTGGAAGGGGGCTGGGAGTGAGAGACCAGCCTGGACAGCGGGTCCTGGGGGCTATGGAGGGTCAAGGGTCTGTGTGGTTTCAGAGGCCTGTGCAGAGCAGGACAGCTGGGACAGGAGGTGAGGTGCCCAGGGCAGTGCTGATGGGGCAGTCGGGCCCACTGACCTGAACATCCTGCAGGGGGAGGGGGTGGCCAGGCGCTCTACATCGATGGGGACCTGAACCGGGGCCGTACAAGCCATTGCGACACCTTCAACAACCAGCCCCTCTGCTCCGAGAACTTCCTCATTGCTGCTGTGGAGGCCTGGGGCTTCCAGGACCCTGACAACCAGTGACAGCATCGCCGCGGTGACTGAGCTGAGGTGGGATGGGGAGCCCGAGGCTGGGCTGCCGCCTCAGGAAGCAGAGAGCAGATGAGACCCCATGTGGTGGGCAGGGTCGGGGGACAGCAGGGCCCCATGGCCGAGCCTGGCGCTGCCCAGACCTGCTGCTGCCTCTACCTGCGGTTGTGCTGGGCTTCCCCAGTCCACCTGCATTGGGGTCAGAGGTGGAGGGGCTGCCGTGCCCCCAGCCCCACCCAGAACTGACGTAGAAAGCACCCTCCTCCTCTGTGGAGGCGCCCTGAGCCCAAGGCCTTGGGAGTGCCTGGGTCTTGCCACCCCTGATCCTCTTCTGCAGCCTGAGCCCCTGGGGTGGGAGTGGACTGGCAGCGGGAACGTACTGCCAAGGGTGGGCTCATGGTGCCCCCTGCTGGTGCCGAGTAGCATCGCGCCCTCCCTAGCAGGGCCCTGCAGCCTGGCTGGCTGGTGACTGAATCCCAGCGTAGATCCTGAGAAGAGACTGGTGCCCTTGGGCCTGCTGCCTGGTGCGACCCCACCCGCTGCCCCAGGCCTTTGCCCCAGTTCCATCCCTAGGCCTCCTGACCAGCTCTCATAGTAACCCTGCTTGGCCAGCTCTGAGGCTCCCCTGGGCTGCGTTTGGGAGCTGCCGGGTGAGAAGAGGAGGGGGGGATTTGTGCTGGGCTCCTCCCCCAGGGAGGGTGGGGGCTGGAGGGGATGTCACATGTCCCTGTGTTTCTGCAGAGCCTGAAGCTTTTGCTGGGCCTCCCTGCGTGTTCCCATCTGAAGAGGTGGCCCTCAGAGAGGCCCTCAGGGACCGACTCAGACCAGCAAGCTCCATTTCCAGGGGTCTGCCCAGAGAAGCCTGGACCCAGGGTGCTTCTCAGGCCCCCTCCCTTCCAACCCAGGCCTCCTTGAGCTCCTGTAGCCTCTGTGGCCGCCCATTTTACCTCTTTGTCATTGCGGTGACCTGGGGCCTGGGGTCACGTCCAAGCCCCTCTTTGTGGCATGCTCATCTCTGTCCAGCCCCAGCTGCTTCTCTGCCCTGCACCCTCCCCAGGCCCTGGCCACACTGTACCGAGGTCCTCAGCCACCTTGCTTGGATGCATGTCCTCCCTCTGTCCCTCTCCTGGCGCTGTGGCTGGCCACATGTCAGGGTTTTCTGTGCGCCTCTCACCTGACAGCCTTTGGGCCCCTGGGCCCCTGCCCTGCCTGAGCCCTGAGCTGGCCAGATGCAGGTAGACGCCAAGGGAGGCCTTGCCTCTGGGTACTGCAGGGGGCAGCCCCCCGCCTTGTGACCTCCTTCAGCTTGTCTTGAGGGTCTGGGCACCACGGAGGGGAGAAGGGAGAAGCAGAGACCTAAGTGGCTGCTCTGGGACCGTGGAGGCCTGGGTCACAGACACAGGTGCCAGCAGTCCTGCCCCCACCCCCATCCCTCCTGGCCTCCAGCCAGTGCCACTTGGGGTCCCCTGCACCATGCCACTGTCCATCCCCACACCGTTGCCTGCTCCTCCCATGGGCTTTCAGCCTTCCCTGACCATCTGCTCACGTAGCCTCTGACTGGGCCCACAGTGGTGCAGGAGGAAGAACCTGGAACCCTGTGTGGCTTCAGGCAAGCTGATAAACATGTCTGGAACTCAGTTTCCCCAACTGTGAAATGGGGCCAGTCCCCCTGCCCTGCAGTCCTCCTCACGGGACTGTTGAGAGGCTCAGAGGGGGAAAGTGTGAATCCCTCTCACCGGGAGAGGTACGGGAGGGAAGTCGCCACTCATCCCTCCTGGTGCCCTGCAGCCCTCCGAGCCCCTGCCTCTGAGTCCCCCCGAGGCCTTTGTCTGTACCGCCAGCTTTGGTGTTCATTACACACGGTCTTGCTGCATCAACTCCAGGAGTCCGAGAGTCTGCTCTCTTCAGCCACAGAGGCCTCGGGGGCTTCCTGGACCTGTAGCCAAGCGGGTGTGGGAGGCTGCCCGCTGCCGTGCTCACCCACATTCTGCAACTGGAATGCTGCAAGCCTCTTCCCAAGGGAGCCCTCCAGGAGCAGGGAAGTCACGTTTGAGGACCATTTGTAGGTTTCCCTCTGCAAACTTCCTGAACTGGTTGGTGATTTAAGTCCAGCAGGTTCTGCCTGGCTGCCCCAGGGGGCCCTGCCCCGGCCTTCCCAGTGATCCGGACCAGGAGAAAGGATTGCTGCTGGGTCATGATTTCCACATCATGAGCGAAGTTCTTTGTTTTGTGTGTGCATGCAAAATATTGTTTCTTTAAATTTAATGTCTTTTCCTAACCTTTCTACTAACCTAGAAGGCATATGTGATTATTATCTTTTTTATTCTTATCATTGTACTTGTTATTATCTGATACTAGGTATTCTCAAATAGAACATAATTTATTTTGTTAATGTTCTCTATTTCTTCTTGATTATTTATTAGCTTTGGATGTTAAAAATTAGCCAAAAGTGGCTGCTCTGCCTATGGAGTAGCCATTCTTTATTTAAAAAAAAAAAAAAAAGCTAAAATCTGATGAAACTGCATAATGAATTATCATTTGTTTTTAGAAACATTTAAACATTTATTTTTTGATTTTTTTAATAGACTGCTTTGTGCTGAATAAATGTTTAACATTTATTTTTAAAACAAAAATTGAACCTAATTGAAAACAGTTTATTAAATGAATTCATTAAAGCAGATGATATGCCTTCAGGGCTTCAGAAAATCAGTTTCAGCAAAATAACTTATGAGTGCAAGTCATTTGTACTTGATTTTTTTTAGAGTTTTAATGAACTAAAGTATTTTAATTTCTTTCTATTTTTGTAAGCCACATGCTTTGTTTTTTGAGTTTTTCAGTGGAATTTGTTTTAAAACATTTTGAGGATTTCAGAAGGCCTTCCTATTTCTCTCATCCAGTTTCTGAACCCATAAAGCCTTTGCAGTCTCTTTGAGTATTTTATATTTAACAATGTAGTTTTTATTTTGTACCTTTTTATTTTGAAGTAATTTTTGATTTGCAGAAGAGTTGCAGAGACGACACAGGGTTTCCATGCAGCCTCACCTTCCCCTGATGTCAATATCAAAACAAAGAAATGAACAGTGGTGCAATGCTGTTAACTAAACCACAGGCCTACTGGGACTGCCTCGTTTTCCCCACTGTCCAGGAATCTATTTAACTTTTACAGTTATTTACTTTCTCACATTTTCATTAAATCCAGAATGTCATCAGACTCACAAGACCAACACTGTTCCAAAAACCCCAAATGACCACTAATTAGGCAATATAGCACCTGCCACAAATCTGGGTTCACATGGATCCTTTTTTTTCTTTTTCTCCCATTTTGTAGAGAACATCGTCTTCGTATGTTGCCCAGGCTAGTCTTGAACTCCCGGGCTCAAGCAGTCCTCCCGCCTCTGCCTCCCTAAGTGCTGGGATCACAGGCGTGAGCCGCTGTGCCCAGCTCATTTGGATTCTTGCTGGGTCTCTTTCTGAGCCTAGATGTCTGGTTTGCATGGAGAAATTATGAAATGAAGCAGGAGTGCCAAACAAGCCTCACAGGCTCTTCACCCGACAACTTCTACGTTAGGCAGAAAAGTACGGACTTTGAAAAGTAATCTGGTATAAAGAGTTTTTAAAAACCACCTTCACCGTCCTAGTATCGGATTGTGCTTGAGAAGTTCGGTACAATGTCATATGATTCATTGCTAAAAACAAAATGCCTCCCACAGTTGGGACTCACTCATTTTACCAAACTGTGGAATTGGCAGCACCTTTGCTTGGGACCAAGGAAGCAAAGTCAGTGGACACTGGGTCCTATAGACACATGACCTGTGACGAGGCACGGACCACACACACTGACAAAACAGTGACCTTTGGTCAAAAACCATGAGCTAAGCATTGAAGGGAAGAAAATAGTGGTGTGAATAATTTTACCTCTTAGTTCTTATGAAGGATGCTTATCGGGCTGGAAAAATGTTTATTGGACTGGTGCTTTGGAGCCTCTCCATGACGGTAATAAAAAATGTGTAGTGAGCACAAATGTATGGACTTGCAGTGCAATCCAACTTTGAAAATGTGAAAATAAGTGATTTAGTGATATGTTTGGTTGGTGTTAATTTGAGTCGTAAATAAAATTGAGAAGTGGTAGAAGAAGGTCACTGTGAAATCACTGCTGTGAGAAGGCTTAGACGGCTGGGAAGTCCTGGGCGCCTCTTCTCCAGTATGTCGGAGGAGAGAGGGAGGCGTTAGGTTGACAAGTCCACATCCGCACATGGTGGTCACCAGTGAGTCTCTCCACGGAGGCGACAGGTAACGTGTCTGCCACATTTGCAGCCATGGCTGGTGTGAACGGCGTCATTCCCTGATCTGTCTTGTTTCCTTTCATTCCTAGTGCCTGTCGTGTGGACCACAGCACTCAGCCGAGTTGTAGGGAGACTAGAGGAGCTACCATGAAGAATCAGGGTCAAACGTCTCATCAGGAATCCCTGGCAGGGCCGGGCGCGGTGGCTCATGCCTGTAATCCCAACACTTTAGGAGGCTCAGGTGGGTGGATTGTTTGAAGCCAGGAGTCTGAGACTAGCCTGGGCAAAATACGGAGACCCCCATCTCCACAAAAAATAATAAAGAGCCCCTGTCGTATGTAAAGCCAAGTATCAAAAAGCAAACTCAACCTTCCTCATTCAAAACGAGCATTTCATCTGGAAGTCTGCGTCAGTATTAGTGAATGTCTTCCCTTTTTTTTTTTTTTGAGATGGAGTCTCGCTCTGTTGCCCAGGCTGGAGTGCAGTGGCGCAGTCTTGGCTCACTGCAACCTCCATCTCCTGGGTTTAAGTGATGCCCCTGCCTCAGCCTCCTGGGTGGCTGGGATTACAGGCATCTGCATCAGGCCTGGCTAGTTTTTGTATTTTTAGTAGAGATGGGGTTTCACCATGTTGGCCAGGGTGGTCTCTAACTCATGGCCTCAAGTGATCTGCCTGCCTCGGCCTCCCAGAGAGCTGGGATTACAGGCGTGAGCCACCACGCCCAGCCAAATGTCTTCTCTAGTATCTTGTGTTTAATCGTGGATCTGTATATGACAAAGAAAAATAGAATGCCTTTTTTCTTTGAGTCCCACACAGATGCCCCCTCCCCGTCCAGTTCCTCCAGTGAAACCAAGGCCTCCGGGTGCCCTCCCTGCAGCTGCCGCAGAGCCTCGCATGAGCTGCCTCTGCCCACTGTGTCCTCTTGGGTCCCTCTTCCCCACACTGGCCACGGGGGTAGCCCCTTCCTGCTGAGCCCTCTTTCTTTGCTCCTCTGAACACCTTCCTGCAGTGCCTTGAGGGGACTTTTGGGGCAGCCGCTTGGAGGCCTGTCCCGGGTCTGAGAGGCCTCCTGGTCTGCTAGCTTGGCCCCCAACACAGCCACGGTTCTCTGTGTTGGGGGCCAAGCTTCTAGCAGGTTTCTTTCAGTTCCTCTGAACTGAGAGCCTCTGCTTCCTGGCCTTGCACGCGCTGTTTGCTGCTCCTCCTGCCGGGGCCCCAGCGTCCCTCCCAGGCTTTCCCTGAGCTCCCTGCCGAGGCTGGGTCCCCCGTTCTAGCTTCACAGCACCTGAGACAGGTGGTGGCCGGTCTCCCTGCCCCTGATCCTGAAGACTGTCAGCCTCGAGGGGCAGGAGCGCTCAGCACTGCGGAACGAACAGAAACCCGCTGTGGGTCCAGGGTGATCGCCTGGGACACTCCCTCCCCACCGCCGGCCCCGCACCCTGCAGTAACTCTTACACTTACTGGAAGTGCCCGGACTGTCTTGTGGTTGACGTTAGGACGTGCACTCAGGCCAGAATTGAGCAAGACTGTTCCTGAGCGGGCCCTGCAGAGTGCTCTGGCATGGGAGGCAGGGCCCAGGGCTGCATCCTCCTGCAGGCCGGCTCAGCGTGGGGTTGGTGTCTTTTCAGAGCTTGGCCAGGCAGGACTGCCCCCTAGACCACCAACCTTTCCTCAGGCTGCTTTCCGGGCCTGGTCTGTGGTGGGTGTCCAGAGCACATTCTCCCGTCTAGTCTGCCATGAAACTGTTTCACTGTCCTTTTTAAAAAATTGAAGTGAAATGGACATATTATACAACCATTGCTCAGACAGGTGGTGGCTGCGTGAATGAGCGTCTGGCGCACTCACAGTGTGGCACAACCGCCACCTCTAGTCCCACGGCATTTTCACCACTCCTAAAGGAAAACCTGTCCCCAGGAAGCAGTCGCTCCCATTCCTTTCCATCTTATGGCTTGGGTTTTCTTTTCTTTTCTTTTTTTTTTTTGAGTCAGAGTCTTGCTCTGTCACCCAGGCTGGAGTGCAATGGCGTGATCTTGGCTCACGGCAACCTCCATCTCCCAGGTTCAAGCAATTCTCCTGCCTCATCCTCCCAAGTAGCTGAGATTACACGCATGCACTGCCATGCCTGGCTAATTTACAAAATACAGAAAGACGGGGTTTCATCCGGGCGCAGTGGCACACATCTGTAATCCCAGCACTTTGGGACGCAGAGGCGGGTGGATCACGAGGTCAAGAGATCGAGACTATCTTAGCCAACATGGTGAAAACCTGTCTCTACTAAAAATACAAAAATTAGCCGGGCATGGTAGCGCAAAACTGTAGTCCCAGCTACTTGGGAGGCTGAGGCAGGAAAATCGCTTGAACCCAGGAGGTGGAGGTTGCAGTGGGCTGAGATCGCGTCACTGCACTCCAGCCTGGTGACCGAGCAAGACTGTCTCAAAACAAACAAAAAAAAAGACAGTGTTTCACCATGTCAGCCAGGCTGGTCTCGAACTCCTGACCTCAGGTGATATGCCCACATTAGCCTCTCAAAGTGCTGGGATTACAGACATGAGCCGCCACACCCGACCAGTCTGTGACTTATTTAAATACAAACTGGATGGTGTTTCTCCCCTGCTCTAAGCCCTCTTCACCTTTTAAGTCCTAATTCAGAGATCACCTCTTCCGGAACCCACTAAGCTAGTCCTAGCGCCTCCTTCCCTTGTACCCCCGGCTTCGAAGAACCACGTTTCTGGTGCAGCGTTGGCCGTGCTGCTGGGGACACTACTGCCCCCTGGTAGGCTGCCAGGTCTTGAGGGTAGGGACCCTAACTTGTCTTTGACTCGCAGGGGCCTCACTCAGCGCCTGCCACAATAGTAGGTGCTCAGGGAACTTAACACATGGGTCAGGGTCTGAGGAGGGCAAGGCCTGTGGCGATGAGCCCTGACTCCCTGCTGGAGTGTGAGGAGGCCGTGCTGGCCTTCAGGGTGCACCCCCAGACCAGACATGGGGGCCGGGCCACCCAGGGCTGAGTATTTATCTGACACCCATTCTGACAACCTGGTCCTAGTGCAGGCGCAGCCCCTGGCCCTGGTCATTTGGAAGTTTGTGTCAAAAAAACCCAAATGCCCACTAATTAGGCACTATAGCACCTGTGAGCCAGAGGGGTCCTCCCACCTGCCCACCCATCTGCCCTCCCACCTGCAGAGGAAACGCCATACACTGCTACCAGGTGGCCAGGATCAGCTGGACTCCCTGCCCACCCCAACTTCCTGCCCACCCCACTGGCTCCTCAAAGAGAAGAACCCACTCAGGCCATTTCTGTCAACCCTCAAAGCTTGGGGAGAGCGAGAAGGGGGAGCTGCCCTGTCCTTGGGGTCACTGTGGTCGTCTCCCTCCGACCTCTTGCCCTGCAGTGCCTGCTGCCCAGCGGGAGCAGCTCAGGGCCCCACCTCCCCGCTATGCTCGACTTTGGGGAGCCTCCTTGCACCCAGTGGCTTGTGGTGTGCTGGGTCCCACCTGCACGACGTTGTCTTTACCTCTGGCATGTATTTTATTTAAAACCATTTGCTATATCATTGTTTAAACCTTGACTTTAATGATAAGAAAATAAAGCGCCTTTGGTCATACGCCCGATGGATGGTGCACCTGTGTTCTCGGCCCATTTCCTCCGGCCCTGCTGGGGCCACACATGGCTCTCCTGGAAGCAGATCGAGAGTGCCGGGTGCCATGGTCCAGCACTGTGCCCCTCTGGGTGTGTCCTCCCGGCAACTCAGGAGGATGGGCTGCCTCCGGGAGCAGGCTCCTGCAGGGACACTGGTCTGCAGATGAGGCCGCCTCCCCAGGCCGTCTGTGGGATGGCTTCCTCGGGAGAAGCACAGCTTCTCATTCACCTTTGGGACTTTATTCCCGGTCTCTTTACCTCCATGCTACCCCACGCTTGCCAGGGTCGCTGCAAAATGCCTCTGATCCCTCCTTCAGGAACCCACCCTACATCTCTCTACTGCTCCTGTTGTGGTCTCTGACCTGAGTTTCCCAAAGCCCCTCCCCCAGTTCCTGGAAATCCCCACTGCTGAAGCAGTGACAGGCCAGGGGCTCGTGACCTGTGGTTTCACGCCAGGGGGAAGTAGCTGTGAGGGAGGAGACAGATGTGTGTCCCTGGCCATCCCCTTCCATGGCCTTGTTCCATCCCCACCCCACAGTCCACTCCACCCTGGGGTCCTGCCTGGTGCTGGGAAACCAAGGAGAAGGAGACCTCGGTCCTTCCTGGCCCTGTCACTGGTCATCAGCCATCTGCAGAGACCCAGCACAGAGGCCGGCCCTGGAGCTGCAATTTCAGTTCCCTTGGCAGCCTGGCAAGGCTCTTCACCTTCTGAGGCCTGTTTCCCTGACCAGGAAATGAGGGTCACGGTGAGAGTGAGGGGTGATGGTACCCAGAAGATGCAAGACAGGGCCTAGCCCACCCCAGTGCTCAGGAAACATGACCTGTGTGTGCACGGCACCCTACCAGGTCAAGGACACAGAAGAAGAGTCACAGTGACCCTCAGTGGGGGTGGGGGGTGGGCAATGAGTGGAAAAAAAAAAGTCACTGAGTGTGAGGGGAGCATCCAGAGAGCCCTGAAGGAGGACCCTGAGGAGGAAGAAGGAGGGGCAGGAAAGGGGGGCTTCCTGGAGGAGGTAGTGTTCTGAATACTGAGGTGGATTTGTTTTTGTTGTTGTTTTTTTTGTTGTTGTTTTTTGAGACGGAGTCTAGCTCTGTTGCCAGGCTGGAGTGCAGTGGCACAATCTCGACTCACTGCAGCCCCTGCCTCAAGTGATTCTCCTGCCTCAGCCTCCCCAGTAGCTGGGGCTACAGGCACACGCCACCACGCCCAGCTAGTTTTTTGTATTTTTAGTAGAGACAGGTCACCATGTTGGCCAGGATGGTCTCGATCTCTTGACCTCATGATCCTCCCACTTCTGCCTCCCAAAGTGATGGAATGACAGATGTGAGCCACTGCGTCTGGCCCTGAGGTGCATTTGTTAAGTAGGGAGTGAGGAAGAGAGTTGGTACAGACAGAGGTGCTGCAGATGAGGGGGCCTGCTGATGAGAAGCAGGAGGAGACCAGGGCGGGACCCTGAGTGCTGAAGGATTCCCGGATGGAAAGCACCCCCCAGGAAGGTCCTGGGCCTTGAGAGCGAAAACTGGGGGAACTAGGCAATGAGAAGAGCTGCGCCAGGCAGCGAGGGGCGGGGGCGCGGGACACAGGCTGGGGAGGATGGATCTCGGGATCCTGAGTAATTGAGAGTGGGGAGGGAGCAGCGGTGTGATGTCAGGCTGGGGGGGGATGGGCGTGCCTTCTGTGGGAATGGAAATAGCCCAGTGGAAGCTGGTGGTGACGGGGTGGGGGCAAACTCAGCTCAGACACACTAGCTTGAGGTCTCAGGAACTGCACTGGAGACCTGGTGTGTCCTCTCACACCAGAACTTAGAAAACAAATGGGCGGTAAGAGGGTGGTGAGCACTGCTGACCCACTCCCTGCTCCTGCAGAGGGAAGTCTCTCCATGCTCCCATGTCCCCAGTACTGGTGTTTCAGCCATAATGGACTTGGGTGCACTTTGCCCACCCTACACCTTTTTGTTTGAGATGGGGTCTCACTTTGTCGCCTAGGCTGGTCTTGAACTCCTGGGATCAATCGATCCTCCCACCTTGGCCTCCCAAAGTGCTAGGATTACAGGCGCGAGCCACTGCGCCCGGCCCACCCCTGAGCTTGGACTGTGCTATTTCTCCATGATGGACTGCTCTGTGCTGCCTTTCCTTGGTCTGAATTCGGCCCTGGCCAGCAGCCTCCCTGGCCTGGGCTCCCCAGGAGGGCTTGGAGTGACGGGAGCAGGCACTGGGTGTTGCTCTCACTCAGAGGGTGGTAGGGGCTGGAATGATGCAGGTGAGGGACAGGGTGGCATAAGATGGGGGACAAAGCCAGGGCAACGATGGGATCATGCAGGGGACGGGCAGAGCCGGGGCAGCCCTGGGTACACCAGGACCTGCAGTGAAGCTGGGGCTATGGGGCCTGGGCTCACCCTTGTGACTCCAGGAAGAATGAGGGTGTCCGAGCTTTAGGAAGTCTGCAGGAGAGAGGAGAGTGTGTGGAGAGGGTTGCAGGCCACACGGCATAGAGGCCCATTTAGACAGCCTGAAAGGTGTCCTTCTGCTTAGAGAAATGGTAGTCATTGGTGACCTTGGCAAGGCCAAGGAGCTAGGGAGGGAAGGGGAGGTCGAGGAGGTGGAGACAGAGTGAAGATTCCTCCTCTCAGAAATAAGGGTCGGGTAAGAAAGAGGGTGGTGCAGAAAGGGCCTCTGATGGTATCTGTTGCCTCCTCTCCTTTGAACCAGGACAGACTTGGGCATTTTCATGGGCTGCAAGTTCTAAGAGCGGCAGGCCCAGGCTAGCCCAGGGGAAGGGGCCCGAGGGAGTTTCCTGCTGGGGAAGGTAAGGCTGAGTCCACCAGAGGACCAGGCCAGGGGCCATGACCCACAATGGCCATAACCACCATGGGGATGGGGACGAGCTGGCACCCAGGCCATTCAGGGATAGCTCTAACCCAGAACGAGGCCGTAGAGCTCAAAGGACACCCAGACCTGGTGGCAGCTGCCCAGGGCCCCTGAAAGGGCCGTGGGCAGCCAGAGCAGGTGGGTGGAGATCAAGCAGAGGAGATCAAGCAGTAGGGCAGCGCCAGCCCTGGCCGGGCTGCTTGCACGGCTGCGGGAACCGCTCCAAGGCTGCTCCAGAAACATGGGGCCCTGAAGGTGCAGACTTGGCGGGCGTGGGTGGCTGTAAGGACAGACGGGAGGACCCTGAAGCAAGAACGTGCAGAGCCCGGGGGGGCCTCGAGAGGTCGCAGTTCCGGTGGGGCTTCCACCAGTCATGCCTCCAGCTTGGGGGCAGAGACACAACCCACTAATGTTTGGGTCCCTGATGCAAAGGCAGAGACAAGTGCGGGGAGGGGGTCCTTTTTTTCCCAAGCGAGAGGTGAAGTCACCAACCGCCGGGTCAGAGGCAGTGGGCCTGGGTCTGGACGAGACTGGGGACAGGGGGAGGGAGGTGACCTAGGGAGACAAAAGGGCTGTAGCAACGGGCTGGGACTTCACAGCAGTGGGCTGGGGGGCTTTCCTGGACGCTGAAGCAGAGAAGGCCGGCGCCTCGCCCATCTGCTCGGACCCTTAGCTCGCCCAGGATTGGTAAGGAGATTCTGGAAGACCAACGACTGGAGGAGTCAGGCCCCGCCTTGGGGGCAAGGCCGCGAAACCACGGCCTGCAGCTTCACGCCAAGGGTGCAAAGAATAGCGTCGCTGGGAACCGAACACCTGCAGACGCCGCGCAGCCGCAGAGAAGGCGGGGCGCCCCGAGTTCCCGCCCCATATGCTAATAAGGCACACACTGCCCCGCCCCGGCGCGGGACCGGTCCAACGCTGCGGGGATTCAGAGGCCGGCGGCTCCCGGCAGCGCCCACGGAGGCCGAGGCGGGGCGGGACCGGGCGCCAGGTCTGGGTCTCTGGGAGGGCGGCGCAGCCCAGGGGCGGTCGACGAGCCGCTCGGGCGTCCTGGGACCGCGTCTCCTCCACGGTGCGAAGTGGTACGGCCCGCAGGGGCGGGGCCCAGGTCATGTGACGCGGCCGCGGCCGCCATTTTGTTCTGCGGTGCTGGTATTTAGAGCGCAGCGGCTGACGGGCCGGATCGCCTTTCCTGCTGCCCCGGCTGCTCGCCTTCGCTCCCTGCCCGTCCTCGCCCTCCCTTCCGCCACTGCCCGCAGAGCTCGCCCCCTCCCCACCCGCAGACATGTCTGAGTCCAAGAACAGCCCCGAGTATGCTTCGTTTTTTGCCGTCATGGGCGCCTCGGCCGCCATGGTCTTCAGCGGTGAGCGCCGCGGCGGGAGGGACCCGGGGGCGGGGGCGCGCGGGGCTCATGCTCGCAGCTCGCCGGGGTCCGGTGTGTGACGTCACTCTGACGCAATCCCGAGTGGTCGGGGGCGCTCGGGACTCGCGTGACTGAGGGCGGGGGTCGGCGCCCCGAGGGCTGCGGGGGGCCCCGGGACGCAGGGCGTGCGGGCTTGGCCAGGCTGCGGGGTTTAGGGGACCGGGTCGGCGGCCCTGCCAGCTGGGTCGTGCGGGTGCGGGGGTGGGGCGGCGGCGCCGCTGCCATCTTAGCCCCGGGAGCTGTGAGAGAGAGGCTGGGGTGGGGGCGCGAGAGGGGCGGCGCACGGGCCGATTCTGCGGGCAGGTGACATCACACCTCGAAGGCTCCGGTGCGCGGGTGTTGGCGCGCGTCGGGCCCAGGAGCGCCCCGGAGGAGGGTCTCTGGCGCTGCTCGGCCGGTGGGAGCCCATGTCCTCCACGGGAGATCCACAGCTCTCGCCCTTGTGGCGGCCGGCCCCGGGGATCAGGTGGGTCTCACCCAGCGGCAGGTGCTTCCGGTTGGAGCTGGTCACGATTGCCCAATACCCGTGTCGCTGCGTGGGCTGGTTGGGAAAGCTAGACTGAGGGCTTGGTTCCGGGAGCCCGCGGAGACCCGGGGTGGGAGTGTGTGGAAGTGGAAGGGAGCTGGGAGGCTGTGCAGAGGTCTGTGCTCTGAGGTGGGTGAGAGGGTGACGGGATCTGGTCATTGCCCTCAGGAGTGAGGCTTCCAGTTCTGCTCTTCATGAATGGAGGGATGAATGAATGACCTTCGTTTCCTTCTGAGGCCTGAAGTTGGGAGGGGCTACCCTGGGCTTGGAGAAGGGTGCCTTCAAGGGTTCTTGATGGCACGCTGCTTTTGAAATTAGGCTTTGACACGTCCTGAGTGTCAAATTTAGTGAAAATTGGTCTTTCTGGGAGAATGGCACTTGGGCTAGGCCCAGGCATGTGGGACCTACGAGGTAAGTACTGGCCCAGTCTCAGCTTCCATGGACTGGTCTGGCCTGGTCTGCTCTCCGCCTCCTTGGTTAAGTCTGGTTTTAGCTTTGATGACCCTGCCCTGCCCCACCCTGCCTGGTGGCCTGGGGAAGCTCCTAGTGCAGGTATGTGGAGGGTTTGAACTCCAAACAGTCTCTGCTGACTGTAAACACCTGTGGGGTGGGGGCTTGGGACTCTGCTCTCTTGGGGGCCTCCCTCTGCCTGGGCCTGCCTGCCAGTCATGAGTGAGCCCTGCCCTTTCCATGATGTGCAAGTAAGGGGTCATTTGTGGTAGAAGTGGTTTAGACGTCTTCCATCTCAGCACCACCTTCTCTTTCCACACACTGGAGACTTCCCCAGACAAGCTGCCGAGGCCTTCCCCTCCAGCCTCATCTGTTCTTTGCCCGGAGAATGCCTCCAGAGATTCCCCTTTGCCTGGCCACCTGTGGGGTACTGCTTGTGGCCGTTTTTCATTCATCCAGACAATCTTGATCGAGTGCCTACTATGTACCAGGTACTAGGGGGACAACAGTGAACAAAATGAGATCCCTGCCCATGTGGAACTGAAATTCTAGGTGTTGCTACTTGCTCTTGAAGCCCTGAGTTTGTCCACCGAGCCCTTTTTCTGCACCCAGCTCCCTGCCTCCCTTTCCATCAAGACCTACACAGGCCCTCGGACAGCCTGACCAGCAGGTGTGCTGAAATTACTGATAACATGTTATCCCTGGCTCTTCGGGATAATCGTGGCTTACTGTGTGGCTCTCCAGGAGCTAACCTCTCCCTTGGCCAATTAAATCAATTGCTTTTTTTTTTTTCCCCCTTAAGACAGGGTCTTGCTCTCTTTCCCAGGCTGGAATGCAGTGACGTTATCACGGCTCACTGCAGCCTCGACCTCCCAGGCTCAAGCAATCGTCCTGCCTCTGCCTCCTGAATAGCTGGGACCACAGGCACACAGGTCACCATGTCCAGCTGATTTTTTGTAGAGACAGGGTCTCACCACATGCCTCAGGCTGGTCTCAACTCCTTGGTAACCTCAAATGATCCACCTGCCCCGGTCTCTTAAAGTGCTGGGATTACAGGCGTGAGCCACCATGCCTGGCCCAACTTGTGACTTCATTTCTGCCTTCTAAAACATGCCTTTCTCTAGACGTCGGTTCGCCTGCTGTGCCCTACTAAACAAGCCCCCTGCCCTCCAGTTGTCTGTGCTGTTGCTGCTAGGCCAACCTCCAGCTCTGTCCCCAGCTCCTGGTTGTTGGCCTGCCTAGCACTGACAGATTGCTCTTCAACTGAATGAGGTCCACAGGCCTCTTGCAGGCCCCCATCCCAGCTTCCCCTTTTTTTTCCCATGACAAATGTCCAGTTGAGTCTTTCTTCATCATGTCCTCCAAGAAGTTGTCATTTTCTCCTTTTCCATATTTACTGTGACTTCCTCCCTGCTGGCAGGCGCCCTGTGTTTTGTGCTTGTGTTCCTGGAACTGCTTTCTGGCCCCCACTCTTTCTATGCTGAGTCTAGCGCTGCCTACAGGTCTGCCCTCTGCAGTCTGGTCAGGCTTGGCCTCTGGAGCTGGAGTCCAGGGCCGTCACAGTACTCGGCCCCTGGCTGCCATCCCCTTTCTTCCATGTGTTGCTGTTGGTACCTCCTCCCCCTGCCAGCCACATGATCTTCTTGCTGCCCTCGGTGGGGAAGGGCCCGCTCGCTTCCCGCCTCTGGTGGGCTCTGGTCTAACTGTCCACTACCTGGGTAGCTGAGTTCCCTGTATTCAGTCTCCTGCCCACGTGTCCATGTTCTGGTCTCTTGCGCATACGTGATGCAGTCGGATGTCCTGGGCCTGCAGTGGGGGCCCCCAAAATGCAGTGTAGTTGATCTGCGTGCTCCCCAGGAAAAAATGCACTGGAACAGGAGCTCCAGGACAGGCCCTGGATCCCAGTGTGCAGGTGCACTGGGTGTTGGCGTGGCATGTCTGGGCACCTCCAGGGTGGCGTGGAGGAGGCAGTGAGGCTCCCTGGCCCAGGTCCCAGCATCCTCCCTCCCTCTAGCCACTCCCTGGATACCCAGTGCTGTCGGCTTGGGTGACTCCTCTCTCTCTCTGTGAAGCCCTTCCCCAGCGCCCCCTCTGCTCTCCTGGAGTGCATGCCACTGTGCCTGGAGGTCACCGTGCCTGTGTCCTCACTCCTGCTCAGTGCAGGGGCACAGGTTAGGCAACTTCTGTGGCCCAAATACATCAGTAAAATGTGAAGAGGAATGGTGGGGGTGGTCCTAGTCCCTTCTGCCTCTGACGTATGGAGTCTTCTGCAGGTCAGGCTGGTTATTGATCTTTTCCTTTAAAAGACCATGGCGGGCAGGGCATGGTGGTCCACACCTGCAGCCCCAGCACTTTGGGAGGCCAAGGTGGGCGGATCACCTGAGGTCAGGAGTTCAAGACCAGCCTGACCAACTTGGAGAAACCCCATCTCTACTAAAAATACAAAATTAGCCGGGCATGGTGGCACATGCCTGTGGTCCCAGCTACTCAGGAGGCTGAGGGAGGAAGAATCACTTGAACCCGGGAGGCAGAGGTTTCAGTGAGCCAAGATTGCGCCATTGCACTCCAGCTTGGGCAACACGAGCGAAACTCCATCTCAAAAAAAAAAAAAAACAAAACCATGGCATGAATGCCGTGGGCAGAGATGGGGAAGGGAGTTGCCAGTTGCAGTCCCCTTGAGCAGCTCAGTAGGCTCTGGAGGGCAGAAGTCAGAAAGGCAGCTGAGTTCCCGTGACTCTGCTGTGTCCACAGAATTCTCCACATTGAAAATAGGGTCCAGGAGAGGGGAATTCAAAAGAAAGGCAACATTCTCTTGGGAGAGGAAGGAGGGACAGCTCTGGAGGAGACAGGTGGCCCTGGAGCCCACCCCTGACAAACACTGTTGTGGTGGGAGGCTTGGGCCCTCTGGCCAGGCCCCTGTGTGCTTGGGGCCACCCTGTGTGCAGGGGAGACCTCTGAGAGGTCAGCTGAGGCCTTGCGATTGGACTGGTGATGATCCCCATCATCTTCTCTGTGCCCCCATTATCTTCGTGGCTCATTTTTTCTCCTCTCTGGTTGGTTTTTATTTACTTTTTGAAATGGAGTGTCCCTCTTGTTGCCCAGGCTGGAGTGCAGTGGCAAGATCTTGGCTTGCTGTAACCTCTGCCTCCAGGGTTCAAGCGATTCTCCAGCCTCAACCTCCCGAGTAGCTGGGATTACGGGCCCACACCACCACATCCAGCTAATTTTTGTATTTTTAGTAGAGACTGGGTTTCACCATGTTGGCCAGGCTGGTCTCAAACTCTTGATGACCTCGTGGTATGCCTGCCTAGGCTTCCCAAAGAGCTGGGATTACAGATGTGAGCCACCGCGCCCAGCCTCCTCTCTAGTTAGAGAAGATTCTCCAATCTCTCAAGGGTCCAGGCCTGCTGTGTGGCCAAGGGTGCTGAGAGCTGCCCTTTGTGGCAGAATGCTTGGCCCTCCTCGGGGAATATTGGGGCTGGGAGCGTTGGGGAGCTTGGGCTGGCAGAGTCAGGGGCTCTCTGGCCTGGGTGACAGGAGTGGCCAGGGTCAGCTGCTTCTGACCCTCAGGTCACACCCCACAGCAGTGGCTTTGCCATCCCTAAGACCTGTGGTGGCTTCTCCAGCATGTTGTCCTGGGCAGTAGCCCTGAGGGTGGGCTGCCCCTGACCCCACATGGGGGCTGCTGAGGCTGCTGCAACGCCTGCTGCTGGAGGAAGAGCTGGACTCAGGGTGGGGGTCTTCTGTAGAGGAAGGAAGGAGTGGCCATTGCAGGCTCCTTTTGCTCGCCTGTGGCTGTTCCTCCTCGGTCTTTCTACCCTGGGCTGGGTGAAGCCTTTGGCTCCCCCTCTGCGTATGATAACTTGGGGTGGCCCTCGCACCTGTACCAAAGCTGCACCCCAAGGTCCTATCCCCAACTGACTGGTGTGTTCCTGTGGGCTCACCCTGCCTTTCTCCCACAGCCCTGGGCGCTGCCTATGGCACGGCCAAGAGCGGCACCGGCATTGCGGCCATGTCCGTCATGCGGCCGGAGCTGATCATGAAGTCCATCATCCCAGTTGTCATGGCTGGCATCATCGCCATCTACGGCCTGGTGGTGGCAGTCCTTATCGCCAACTCCCTGAATGATGACATCAGCCTCTACAGGTAAGCACTGGGTCCACCCTACCTGGTGCTTGCCCCGCCTGGCGTCAGGCACCTGCACGGGGCTGGGGGGCTGCAGGGAGGGTTCCGTTCCCCTGTGGGTGGTGACCCAGACCCTTGTTTCCCCTTGTGTCCCCCTGGCCGGCAGGCTGCTGATGTGAGTCCTCTCTTCTTGCCCCCAGGAGCTTCCTCCAGCTGGGCGCTGGCCTGAGTGTGGGCCTGAGCGGCTTGGCAGCTGGCTTTGCCATCGGCATCGTGGGGGACGCCGGCGTGCGGGGCACTGCCCAGCAGCCCCGACTATTCGTGGGCATGATCCTGATCCTCATCTTCGCTGAGGTGCTCGGCCTCTACGGTCTCATCGTCGCCCTCATCCTCTCTACAAAGTAGCCCCTCTCCAGACCCACCAGCCACAGAATATTATGTAAAGACCACCCCTCCTCATTCCAGAACGAACAGCCTGACACACACGCACGGGGCCGCCGCCCCCAGTAGTTGGTCTTGTACATGCGCAGTGTCCTAGTGCCCATCGTCTGTTGCCCCGGCCTTGCCCCCGCCCGCCCCGTGCCGTGGACATCTGGGCCCACTCATCGCCCCTCCAGGCCCCCGGCGCCCCACCCCCAAGAGTGCTCTGTGTATGCGGATGATGTAGAGTTGTCATTTCTCTTAACTGGATGTTTATTTATAAAGATCTGGCCTGTTCTTGCACCTGCGGAGCGGCCCTCGTCTCCCAGCTATCTATAACTTTAGCTAGAGTGTCGCCTTGTGGGTTCCTGTTGCTGAGACTTCCTGGATGGAGCCGCCCTCGCCCCCGGGCCCTTGGCCCTGCGCGGAGCTGTGTCCAATAAAGTTCTCGGATGTGTCAGCCCTGTGTCTGTGCCGCTTGTTGGGCGCGGGGGCGGGCGGCTGCCTGGCGCTGCCGGTCACGTGAGCCGGCGGGTCACGTGGGTGCGGCGGTCACGTGGGGCGGCGCTTCAGTCAGCTGAGGGTCACGTGGGCGCGGCCGCTCTCTAGGCCGGGGTTGGTCGCCGGGCGCGGAATTTGGTGCCGCGGGGCTCCGGAGCTCCTTGCTCCGGACCGGGCTCACGATGCGCGGTGGGCAGGGCGCGGTGGGAGCCCGGGTGCTCCAGTTCACCAACTGCCGCATCCTGCGCGGAGGGAAGCTGCTCAGGTGGGCGCTGGCCGGGGGGCTGCGGGACCGGACAGGGTGCGGGGCCAGGGACCGGGCGGGGTGCGGGGCCGGGGTTGGGCCCGGGATGCCAGCGCCCGCGCGCTCCATCCGCAGGGAGGACCTTTGGGTGCGTGGGGGCCGCATCCTGGACCCGGAGAAGCTGTTCTTTGAGGAGCGGCGCGTGGCCGACGAGCGGCGGGACTGCGGGGGACGCATCTTGGCGCCCGGCTTCATCGACGTGCAGATCAACGGTGCGGCCCGGGGCGGCAGGGGGACCCAGGGGAGGAGCTCTGAGCGCCATGCGACCCCCCGCTTTCTGTGGTCGCAGGTGGATTTGGTGTTGACTTCTCCCAGGCCACAGAGGACGTGGGTTCGGGGGTTGCCCTGGTGGCCCGGAGGATCCTGTCGCACGGTGTCACCTCCTTCTGCCCCACCCTGGTCACTTCCCCACCGGAGGTTTATCACAAGGTGAGGTGAGGCTCTCTGGCTCAGGCGGAGAGGGCTCCTGGAGCAGCCAGCGTCCTCATTTTCAAACTCACGCCCCGTCCCCAGCACGTACTCAGTGGCCCTGAGTCTGGCCTCCCCCTGCTGACCCGAGCCGGGCCCGGGTCCCGCCCCTGTGCATCTCTCTCAGTTGTCGCTCTGCCTGGCCTCCCTAGACCTTCCGTTCTCCGCAACTGTCCCCACACTGCTGGCTCAGCACCCTCCCTCCGGGCTATAGGCTGTCCGTCCCCACCCCTGCGCTGCACTCTGGCCGCCTCCAGGCTTCAGAAACCACCCCCTTAACCAAGGTCGCAGGGGACTCTGTGATTGGCACAGCTGTAGTCCCGGGTCAGGCTCTTCCTCCTCAAGCTGTCTGTGATGTGTGACTCGGTGGAACACGCCTTCCAGAAGAGACTCCCTGTGCTCCGGTGCTGCGTGCCCCAGGCTTCCACTTTCCTTCCTGCCCAGAAGGAATTTGGTTGTCTTTGGTCTGTTTTTTTTTTTTTAAGCTTAGGTTCTCCAGGGTTGTCTTTGCTTTGTGTGTTAGTATTGAGGCTCCTTTTGGCTTGCGCCTGCTCCTGTTTTTTACTGGACTATGTGAGAGTAGGTTGTATACAAGATGCCTTTTGTTTAGTTTTTGTTTCTTTTTAAGAGACAGGGTCTTGCTCTGTGGCCCAGGCTGGAATAAAGTGGCGTGGTTGTAGCGCACTCAGTCTCCTCTGCTCAAGCGATCCTCTTGCTTCAGCCTCGTGCATAGGTAGGACTACAGGTGTGTGTGCCACCATGCCCAGCCAGTTTTAACATTTTTTGTACAGATGGGGTCTGACTGTGTTGCCCAGGCTGGTTCTGAACTCCTGGGCTCAAGAGATCCTCCTCTCTTAGTTCCCCAGAGTAGCTGGGACTACAGGGTTGTGCCACCACACCAGCTAATTTAAAAAAATTTTCGTAGAGATGGAGGTCTCATGTTACCCAGGCTGGTCTCAAATTCCTAGGCTCAAGAGATCTGCCTCGGCCTCCCACGGTGCTGGGATTACAGGCAAGAGCCACTGTGCCTGGCCACATCGTGCCTGTTCTTCCCTTAGTACTTAACTATGCTTTTTATTTATTTATTTATTTCGAGGCGGAGTCTCGCTCTGTCGCCCAGGTTGGAGTGCTGTGGTGCAATCTCAGCTCACTGCAACCTCCGCCTTTCAGGTTCAAGTGATTCTCCTGCTTCAGCCTCCCAAGTAGCTGGGACTACAGGTGTGCACCACAATGCCTGGCTAATTTTTGTGTTTTTAGTACAGACAGGGTTTCACCATGCTGGCCAGGCTGGTCTGGAAATCCTGACCTCATGATCCACCTGCCTTGGCCTCCCAAAGTGCTAGGATTACAGACATGAGCCACCGCGCCTGGCCAGTACTTACAATTTCTTTGAATAATGAATGTTTGCTTATGTAGCCACAAGAGTTAGTGAGTTTAGAAAGTGAACACTGTTAAGAGTACTTAAATGGAGCCGTCTGTGTTCTAGTTCTGTCCACAGCCCCAGCTGCTTTTCCCCCCTCCAGCATAGGAGTCATTTCAGGATCACAGCATGTGTTACATGCCCAGGGTACGGGCAGAGTCAGAGCAGGGAGCAGTGGGGGTGGTGTGTGGGCTCTGGGCAAAGCCTTCTTGGATTTAGGGTTGGCCTCCTGATAACATGTGTCAGCTGGAAGACTCAGGACAGCCTTCTGCCTTTGTGAGCCTACGTTTCCTCAAACCTAAAGTGAGGATGATGGCAGTATGCATCTCAGGGGCATTGGGTGCTCGATGTCATGCGTGATACACTGTGAACCACTCAGTATCAGCCGTGGATGTCTTCTTAGAAATTTCCCACAGCTCTCCCCACACAGTCAAATGTCGAAAACCAGACGTCAGCAACCTGCTGCCACCTGGTACCTGATTCTTGCAGCTGCTCTCTGGGGCTCTGGGGCCTGCTAGAGCGACCCGTCCAAGATACAGAACTCAGCACATCCCCTCTGCCCACCCCACCGTGCAGCATTCCGTTCCTGCCTGTCCAGCATCTTCCCTGTCCCCAGGCACATTCCCCAATCCTGCCCCCAGCTTC
Organism: Cacajao melanocephalus; assembly: GCA_963573385.1. NCBI lineage: Eukaryota > Metazoa > Chordata > Mammalia > Primates > Pitheciidae > Cacajao > Cacajao melanocephalus. The sequence continues at coordinate 97,822 of CAUYLG010071855.1, forward strand.
TCCCCTAGTAGGCCTTGGCCTGCTCCCCAGGCCTCCTCTGCTAAGCCTGGCCCACCCGTCCCCACCCTACCCCCCACTGCCCGGGCATGTCCAGCCAGCACGGGCGTGGGAGGGACTGGCTCTTCTTTCTTTTGAGGAGTCTCTGACAAGTAGGACTGGGTTTTCTTCCCAGCACCTGCTGTAGTCCAGGTGTCTTACAGACCCTCAGCACATGCTTCTGGGATGAAGGCAGAGAGTCAACCATTGAGGGTGGGAATTGCAAGGCCTCCTGTCTGGATCATCTTAGAAGCTGGAGGCCCCTTCACTCGGCTCTCCCTCCGCCATGAATACCACCTCTTCCAGGACCCATTCACCCTGGGTGGAATTGGATGGCCACTTTGCCAGGAGTTTCCTAGGTCGTTTCTTGTCCTGTGTGGTCCACTGAGACTACCTGCTCTTTTTCAGGGGGTTTCTGCCTGCCATTTGCTATGGTACTTGAGACAGGTTAGATCACTTTGTTCTCTGCTTCAAGTCTCTTACCTGCTGAGCCAAGGTGAGGCACCTCCTTCGAGGGGCAGCCAGGCCCCTGCCTCTGGCCCCACAGGCCCTCTACATTTTGACCTTTTCAGCTGCTTACCTGCCTGGAGTGTGCCTCGCTCCCCTCTACTCACTTGATCTTTTACTCTCTGTGAAGCACTCTCGTGTTCCCTTCTAAAGCTCCATTCTAGAAGAACTCAGCCATTGCTTTTTTTTTTTCTTTTTCTGTTTTGATCTTTAGTGAACCTGTCTAGCCACAGGGCTTGTGAAAAAAAACAGCGGCTCTTTGCCCCCACCAGCTTCCATCCTAGGGACAATCACTTTCAACCCAGTGGACTCTTGGAATTTGCCCCCATATCTCAAAAAACTACACTGGCCTCTCGTCAGTCTTTCAGCTTAGGGCAGAATCCATTGCTTTGCACCAGGAGAGCTGAACATCAGTGCTCTCGCGACTCTGTGAGTCCCTTCAGCTTCTTTCTCTCCCTCATCCTCCCCAAGAAGTTCCCCATAATTCTGATGAGAACAGCTGTGCAGGTCAGTCATCAGGGTGCTATGAAGGGACGTGCGGCTGAGTGACATTTTCTCTGCTGCCACCCCTGCTGGCTTTGCGGCCAGTGTTCTTTGCTTAGTTTTTTAGCTCGTACCTCCACTCCAGGCTTCCTACCCGTTGTTTCACTCCCCTCTATGGCCATCTATTTGTTTATTTACTTTCTGAGATGAAGTCTCCCTCTGTCGCCCAGGCTGGAGTGCAGTGGCGCGGTCTCTGCCCACCACCACCTCTGCCTCCCGGGTTCAAGCCATTCTCCTGCCTCAGCCTCCCGAGTAGCTGGAATTACAGGCACGCGCCACCACGCCCGGCTAATTTTTGTATTTTTAGTAGAGATTGGGTTTCACCGTGTTGGCCAGGCTGGTCTCGGACTCCTGACTTCAGTGATCCAAACTTCTCGGCTTCCCAAAATGCTGGGATTACAGATGTGAGCTGCCATCCCCGGCCAAGTGCTCCTTTTTCTTTTTCTCTTTTTTCTTCCTTTTTTTTTTTTTTTTTTTTTGAGATGGAGTTTTGCTCTTGTCGCCCAGGCTGGAGTGCAATGGCACAATCTCGGCTCACTGCAACCTCTGCCTCCTGGGTTCAAGCAAGTCTCCTGCCTCAGCCTCCTGAGTAGCTGGGACTACAGATGTGTGCCATCACGCCTGGCTAATTTTTGTATTTTTATTTATTGTTTATTTACTTATTTTTGAGATGGAGTCTCACTCCGTTGCCCAAGCTGGAGTGCAATGGCATGATATCAGCTCACTGCAACCTCTGCCTCCCAGATTCAAGTGATTCTCCTGCTTCAGCCTCCCGAGTAACTTGGATTATAGGCGTATGCCACCACACCTGCTGAGCTCCTGACCTCGTGACCCACCTGCCTCAGCCTCCCAAAGTGCTGGGATTACAGGCATGAGCCACTGCTCTGGCTGAATGTTCCTTTTTCTACCATCCTACTTTTGTTTCAAGGACAAAAGACCTCTTACTGGCTGCGGGTGGTCGTGATGGCCGTTTTCCTTGTCCATCTCTCCTTGTGGTCTCTTTCCTGCCTGGCCCTGTCCTCTTCTGCTCGGGCTCCTTTTCGAGGCTTGCCCAGGCCACCTGCTGAACTTGGTGGTGTACTGTCTTTCAAAACAGGGGACCCAGCCTGCGGGAGGGGTTTGGTGGGGACACCTGTAGGTTGGAGTCCCTGGGTCCTTCTCCTGGGTTGTCCGGGTTCCCTGAGAAGAGTCTCACTGTGCTCAGAGGGGCTGGGCCTAGCTGGCACCCTGCCAAGCGCCTCAAGAACACACATTTCCCAAGTTCCTGCTGTGCCCACACCGACCCTTGCCATGGGCCCTCTGCTCTACTTACCCAGAGACCTGGCCAGCACACTTGGGGTGGGCGCTCTTCTGTTGGTCCCCCCATCATCCCACTTCTCAAGGCACCAGGCTGAGCCTGTGGGGGTCACTTCCCCCGCTGCGTGCACCCACCCAGACCTGCCTGGTGTCTGCTTGCCAAGCCCCCAAAGGCTGTCCTCTTCCCATCCTCTGTTCCGCCCTGGGTTTAAGCCTCTTAACAATTTTAGTGTTGGCTGGGCGTGGTGGCTCATGCCTATAATCCCAGCACCTTGGGAGGCTGAGGCAGGCGGATCACCTGAGGTCAGGAGTTCAAGACCAGCTCGGCCAACATGGTGAAACCCATCTCTACTAAAAATACAAAAATTAGCCGGGTGTGGTGGCGCGCACCTGTAGTCCCAGCTACTCGGGAGGCTGAGGCAGGAGAATCGCTTGAACCCAGGAGGCAGAGGTTGCAGTGAGCCGAGATTATGCCAGTGTTCTCCAGCCTTGGTGACAGAGTGAGACCCTGTCTCAAAAAGAAAGTCTTACTGTTGGCTGGGTACGGTGGCTCACGCCTGTAATCCCAGAACTTTAAGAAGTGGAGGCAGGCAGATCACGAGGTCAGGAGATCAAGAGCAGCCTGGCTAACATGGCAAAACATCTCCACTAAAAATACGAAATTAGCTGGGTGTGGTGGCGCGTGCCTGTGATCCCAGCTACTCCGGAGGCTGAGGTAGGAGAATGGCTGAGACCAGGAGGTGGAGGTTGCAGTGAGCTGAAATCCTGGGCAATAGAGCGAGACTGTCTCAAAAAAAAGTCTTACTGTGGTGTAGGGCGGGGAGTTCAGGGGAGGATACAGTCCAGCCACCATCCTCACCTGAAGCTCTTCTCTCTGGGAAGCACCCCAGGCCCGTGACTGTGTTGGAGAGAGTGTGGGCTGGGGTGCCTGCCCCCCTGTCGACCTCTGAGACACGTGGTATGTGCCCGCATCCGCCCTCTCCCTGACACTCGCCGTCTTCCTGATGGTGTCAGCTCCCGCCGTGATGTGGGCCACACACAGTGCTGAGTGCTGGCCACGCCCACACTGAGCTCTTCCCCAGGGTCCCTTCAGCTCCCGCCACCTGCCTCCTGGCCCTGCTCCCTGGGCTGCCCTCAGTGCCCACACACCTGCCTATGTGGCCCTGCTCCTGCCATGTGTCCTTTAGTTCTGCCGGCCGTGCTTTCCCTGACCCCTGTGAAGGGAGAGGCGGCTGGAGCTGGGCTGGGCTGGGCTCTGAACTGTGACCCTCAATCTCTGGCCTTGGCAGGGCTGTGGCCTCTGGGCATGGGCCGTGGGGGACAGGGCTTTAACAGCTGGTTCCCCCCAGGTTGTTCCTCAGATCCCTGTGAAGAGTGGTGGTCCCCATGGGGCAGGGGTCCTCGGTGAGTGGCTGACCCCCTCCCCGCCCCCACCCTGGGAGGCTCCTGCGGGACCTGTTGGCAGCCCCAACCCCTCCAGATGCCCAGCTGGTGGGGAGGGCAGGCAAGAAGGGCTGGGTGGGGCGGGGGCCTGCTGGAGCCACTCGCTCCCTCCTCCCAGGGCTGCACCTGGAGGGCCCCTTCATCAGCCGGGAGAAGCGGGGCGCACACCCTGAGGCCCACCTCCGCTCCTTCGAGGCCAACGCCTTCCAAGACTTGCTGGCCACCTACGGTACCCTGGACAATGTCCGCATCGTGACGCTGGCCCCGGAGCTGGGCCGTAGCCACGAGGTGATCCGGGAGCTGACGGCCCGAGGCATCTGCGTGTCCCTAGGTGAGGGGCCGGCTCAGGGCAGGTCTGCCTGGGGGACCTGGGCCAGGTGCAGGGTTTGAATCCAGGTCCCACAGGGCACTCCGTGGCCGACCTGCGGGCGGCAGAGGATGCTGTGTGGAGCGGGGCCGCCTTCATCACCCACCTCTTCAACGCCATGCTGCCTGTGAGCACTGCGGGCCCGGGGGTGGGGCAGGGTCCCAGCAGCCCCTGCGGTCCGCTCAGCCATCCCCTACCCTGACCCCGCCCAGTTCCACCACCGCGACCCAGGCATCGTGGGGCTCCTGACCAGTGACCGGCTGCCCGTGGGCCGCGGCATCTTCTATGGGATGATTGCGGACGGCACACACACTAACCCTGCCGCACTGCGGATCGCCCACCGTGCCCACCCCCAGGGTAAGCCCGGGCACGTGGGTGGGGCAGGTGGGATGACTGGACCAGCAGGTTCTGAGCCTCTTCTCCACCAGGGCTGGTGCTGGTCACCGATGCCATCCCTGCCCTGGGCCTGGGCAACGGCCGGCACACGCTGGGACAGCAGGAAGTGGAAGTGGACGGGCTGACGGCCTATGTGGCAGGTGAGCGCCCCGACCCACTGGGCCCCAGGTCCCAGCCCGCATGCCAGGTGGCCCACGACCCCCCAGAGCCTGCCTTCTCTGCTCTCAAGGCACCAAGACACTGAGCGGCAGCATAGCCCCAATGGACGTCTGCGTCCGGCATTTCCTGCAGGCCACAGGTCAGTGAGCAGCACAGGTGCAGGTGCGGGTGGTCTGTGACTGGTGGGTCCCCAGGGGCTGGACCAGGTGCCTGGAGTGTAGCCAAGGTCTTGCCCACAGGAGCTCCTGGGCAGTGGGCATGTGGTGACTCGGGCCCAGGGTGACAGACAGACCAGCAGGACCCTTGTTTTGGCCTGCTGCAGAGTCCCTGAGACAGGGAGTGCTGGGGTGGTGGGGGGCTGCTGGCAAAGCCATATGGGCTTGGGGACCATCACCCAGTTGTGTCCCCCAAGCAGGCTGTAGCGTGGAGTTGGCCCTGGAAGCTGCATCCCTGCACCCTGCCCAGTTGCTGGGGCTGGAGAAGAGTAAGGGGACCCTGGACTTTGGTGCTGACGCAGGTGAGGGCCCATCTCAGGGTGACCAGGCAGTCTAGCCTTGCCTGCAGACTCTGTTGTTCCTGGGGGGACCCTGGACAGGGGCAGGGAGGGTGGTTCCTCGCCAGCTCCCGTCCCTCAGGGGCAGGCGTTCCAGTGTTGCAGACAAAGCCAGGCACGGGGTTGCAGGGAGCGTTGTCTGTCTGTGACGGGTCAGCGTGTCCTGCACAGGTCGTGCTCCTGGTCCTCAGTTTCCCCACCAGCATCGGGTTGTGGGGGAGCAGATCTGGGGTGGGTGGGCGGTCCCGCTCCTGCCCCCTACTCACCGCCCGGCTCTGCCCCAGACTTCGTGGTGCTCGACGACTCCCTCCACGTCCAGGCCACCTACATCTCGGGTGAGCTGGTGTGGCAGGCGGAGGCAGCCCGGCAGTGACGAGGACCTCGGCTGAGAGCATGCCCAGCCGCAGCTGAATGCCGTCAGGGCCGGGTGGTTGGGGAGCTGGACTCCAGGGAGCAAGCTGGGAGCCCTGCTGGGCTGATGCCCAGGCCTGTGTGGCCGCCCCGGAGGCGGTGGCTGGGATAAACACGCTCCCAGTAGAATTTGACTCGGCTCTGGGTTTTGCTTGTGCTCGCATGTGGCACCGTTCCCGTTTGCCCTCCCTTTGAGGGCTGGGGCTCAGCCTGGGTCTTGTGGGCCCCAGTGGGGGACAGGGCCTGTCTGCATGAGGTGGACCTGAGACTTGGAGGCCCCCGGAAAATGTCACTGCAGGAGGGAGAGGGCAGCCAGTCAGAGGCTGGCCTCGTGCGGTGAGGCCGCCATAGGCTGCAGGTGGAGAGTGAGCAGGAAGGGGGCCGGGCACAGGGGGTGTGGACAGTCAGGGGTTTGCTGTCTGCACCTGAGCTGGGTGTGCGGCATGGAGCCCACGGCCTACTTGTGAACCAGGGCACAGTGCCAGGTGGTCCGCTCTGACCTCCAGGAAGGAGGCTGTGCCTGGAACCCCTGCCCTCTGCTCCCTGGCCTGCCCAGCCCTCAGTGCCATGGACGACCCACATTCTGTCTTCTCAAGAACCCTGTCTCCTCACCCATCCCCAGGCCTGGTGCTTGCCGGCCGTGGTGACCCTGCCTGGTGCTGGAGGGCAGTGTGGGAGACACCAGTGTGCCCTGCTCACCCCGTTAGTGTCATCCTGCCATATTGCATGTCCCCCTGGCCCTGACACACACCCATGAGGCCCCCGAACAGCTTCGACGCAGGTGGGCTTTGGGAGCCTTCTGGCTTTGAGGACAGCCATGACTAGCACCCTACCTCCATGGGTGGAGGGTTGAAGAGGGGATGGCTTAGATCGGTGGTCTGTAGGGTGACCCCAGAAACTGGGAGCTAGACCTGGGTGGTGGGAGGGGGCCCGGGGTCAGGGTGAGTGAGCTGGACCGGGGAGCTGCTCGGAGTTTGGATTTTATTTGAGGCGTGGGGGAAGCACTCTTGGTGGGTTTTGGTTTGCTTTTTAAAAATTGTAAAATACATATAACAAAAGTAACTGTCCTAAGTGAGCAGTTATGTGGCATGAAGTGAATTCACTGCATTGTGTGACCTCGGCCACCATCCATCTCCATTCCCCACTGCTCACTCCTGCCAGGCTTCCAGCCCCGCCCCACCATTCCTCTCCCTCTAGAGCTATGAGTTTTACACAGAAGAATGCAGGGCACCCTGGCTGCGTGGTGAGGGGCAGGCCTGCCCGCGGTGTGGGCATGCGCTGGAGGGGACGCCCAGGAGTCTGCCTGAGTCATTGGGGGGTCAGGCATGTAGGGAGGGATGGAGTTGGAGGTGCCTGCTCTGAGCCACCTGGCGGGGTGTGGCCCATTTCGTCCTGTGTGAACGGGAGATGAGATCCGGCGCCTACGATTGCACACACCGCGGGGGGCCGGGCTGAGCCCTCGGTTCGAGACCGAGCGCCGAGGGATACAGCCAGGTCCCTTACGCAGTGCGATCCTCTGCACCTCGTGGGCTCCGAGCTACCGCGTTTGGGGCGTGGGCGCGGGAGACAGCCGGGAAGCTCTCCACCAATTCGGCCCTGCCCCGCCCAGCCTTGCAGCCCAGGCGAAGAGTCCACGCGGACCCGCGAGTCTGGGAGGGATGTGGCGAGCGGGGCCACGCCTGTGGGCAGGGCTCCTAGGCGCGGGATTCTGTCGGGCCAATTAGGATCGCCGCAGGGAAGGCACGCGTTGCGGCCGAGCAATAGGGGCGCACGTCGTCCTCTCCAGTTAACCCGCGCGGCCCCGGGCACAGAGCCGGAGGCTGCGCGGTCCCGGCAAGCGGGGGGAGCTGGGAAATCAACGCTGCCTCTACGCACCCCTCACCCGCCTGCGGATCCTTCATCGCCCCAACCCTCCCCGCCGCGCCCCCCACACCTCTGCGGGCCCTGCCTCGCCCCAGCCCTCCCCGCCGCGTCACCCGCATCCACCCTTGCGGACCCCACCTCGCCCCAACGCTCTCCGCCACCTCCCCACACGCCTACAGACCCGTCTCGCCCCAACGCTCCCCGCCAACCTTGTGGAGCCCCGCCTCACGCCAACGCTCCTTGCTGTGCCCCCAACACCCATGCGGACTCCTCCGCGCCCCAATGCTCCCCACTGTACCCCCCACAGCCCTGCAGACTCCGCGCCCCAGCGCTCCCCACCGCGCCCCCCACACCCCTGCAGACTCCACCTTGCCCCAACCCTCCCCGCCGCAACCCCTAGAACCCTGCGGATCCCGTCTCTCCCCAACCCTCCCCGCCGCGCCCCCCAACCTCTGCGGACCCCGCCTCCCTCGTCTAACCCTCTGCGCTCGCTCGTCCCATCCGAGCTCTCCCGGTCGGGTCCCCCATATCCCTGCAGACCCCACCGGGCCTCACCTTTCTCTTCTCTTACTAGTCACGCACAGGTGGATCCCACTACACCCCAGCTTGGCGCCTCCGCGCCTCCGCAGCTCGCCTCTCGTCCCGCCCTCACTGTCATTGGAAAGTGGAGGGAAGGGGTGGGCAAGCACTCTAGAAGCACCCTGGCTGGGAGCTTCCGAAACTCAGAGTTGGTTTTGAGCCCTGGCCGGAGACCCGGGGTGGGCACGGCAGGGGATATTGGCACCAGAAGCGTGGAGGAAGAGCACCTCCTCAGCCCTGCTTTTCCGTTCCTGGAGCCCTCGAACAACTCCAGAGCGTGCTCCCTTCCAGCCTGGCCCTGCGCCTTTTACCACATTTATGTAACATATATTTTTTCTTTTTCTTTTCTTTTCTTTTTTTTTTTTTAGAGTCTTGCTGTGTTGCCCAGGCTGGAGTGCTGTGGCACAGTATCTGCTCACTGCAACCGCGGACTCCCGAGGTCAAGCGATTCTCCTACCTCGACCTTCCGAGTACCTGGGACTATAGGCTACTGCTATCACGCTCAGCTAATTTTTTGTATTTTTAGTAGAGACAGGGTTTCATCATATTGGCCAGGCTGGTCTCAAACTCCTGACCTTGTGATCCGGCCACCTCAGCCTCCCAAAGTGTTGAGATTGCAGGCGTGAGCCACCACGCCTGGCCACGTATGTTTTGGCCACATATGTTTTTTCTAAATGGGATTGCACTTTTGCTATTGCTTTGCAGTTTGGTGGGTGTTCTTTTTGTTTTTTGGGTTTTCTTTTTTTTGAGACCAAGCCTCACTGTGTTGTGCAGGTGGAGTGCATGATTTCTGCTCACTGCAACTTCTGTCTCCTGGGTTCCAGCGGTTCTCCTGCCTTAGCCTCCTGAGTAGCTGGGGCCTGCCACCATGCCTGGCTAATTTGTTTTGTATTTTTAGTACAGATGGGGTTTCACCATGTTGGCCAGGCTGGTCTTGAACTCCTGACTTCAAGTGATCCACCTGCCTCAGCCTCCTCAAGTGCTGGGATTACAGGGATGAGCCATCATGCCCAGCCAATGCTGTTGTCTGTTGAGAGCCTCCTTTTCTCTCTCTCTCTCTCTCTCTCTCTCTTTTTTTTTTTTTTAAAAAGAGATGGGGTTTCACCATGTTGGTCAGGCTGGTGTCGAACTCCTGACCTAGTGATCTGCCCGCCTCAGCCTCCCAAAGTGCTGGGATTATAGGCGTGAGCTGCTGTGCCTGGCCAAACCTCCTTTTCTGTCACCTGATCTCCCTGCCTCCCATTTCCCCTCTAGTCCCCTTTAAAGACGCTGCTGAGTAGCTGCAGGGTCAGTCTAGAAATGCAAGCCAGGTTGGGATCCTTGCTGGGAGAGCTCTTCCTTCCCTGGCTTTGTAACGCAGGGCCTTGTGGCTTGCACACCTCCGGGGGTCAGGGTCGGGCCTGTGCTTCTTGCTTCTGTCTCTCCTTGAGATTGGAATCCTGGCTCTGTCCTCAACTAGCTTGAAGGGGACCTCCGGGAATGGCCTCTCCTGGATTTCATACCCTTGTGTAGTCCCGTTTCACTTTTTTTTTTTTTTTTTTGAGACGGAATCGCGCTCTGTTGCCCAGGCTGGAGTGCAGTGGTGCGATCTCAGCTCATTGCAAGCTCCATCTCCCAGGTTCAAATGATTCTCCTGCCTCAGCCTCCCAAGTAGCTGGGATGACAGGTACGTGCCACCACGCCCAGCTAATTTTCTTATTTTCAGTAGAGACGAGGTTTCAACATGTTGGCCAGGCTGATCTCAAACTCCTGACCCTGTGATCCACCCACCTCGGCCTCCCAAAGTGCTGGGATTACACCATTTCACTTTTTTTTTTTTTTTAATAAAAATAGAGACGGGGTTTCATCATGTTGGCCAGAATGGTTTTGGTCTCTTGACCTCGTGATCCACCCGTCTCAGCCTCCCAAAGTGCTGGGATTACAGGCGTGAGCCACTGCGCCTGGCCCACAATTTCACTCTTTAAAAATTTTTATGTAAATGATTTTTTGTTAGAGACAGGGTATCAATTTGTTGTCCTGCCTGGTCTCAAACACCTGGCCTCAAGCAATACTCCTGCCTCAACCTCCCAAAGCACGCCCTTTCACTTTCTGCCAGGGTTGTTCTGTGTGACCAGCAGATGTGTTGAAGTGGTAATGTGTCACTTCTGAGGTTTGGTCATTAACGACACGGTGACTTCTCTCTTGCATGTGTTCTGTTTCTCTTGGGCCACTTGCTCTGGGGAAAGCCAGCTGCTAGGGCTTGAAAACACACATCCCTGTGAAGAGGCCTGTGTGATGAGGGACTGAGGCCTCCAGCCTGCAGCTGTGGGAAGGTGGGAATGAACCTTTTAGGAAGTGCATCCTTTAGCCCTCCTCTAGCCTTTAGGTGGCTCAGCCCTGGCTGCATCTGGATGGCAACTTCACGAGAGAGCCTAAGCCAGACCACCCTGCCCAGCCTCTCCTGGATTCCAGACCTGCAGGAACCATGAGCCAAATGTGGTGTTTTTGTTTGTTTGTTTGTTTTTGAGACAGAGTCTTGCCAGGCGCCAGGCTGGAGTGCAGTGGTGCAATCTCGGCTCACTGCAATCTCTGCCTCCTGGGTTCAAGCAATTCTCCTGCCTCAGCCTCCCAAGTAGCTGGGACTACAGGCGTGCACCACCACGCCCAGCTAATTTTTGTATTTTTAGTAGAGATGGGATTTCACCATGTTGGCCAGGATGGTCTCAATGTCTTGACTTCGTGATCCGCCCGCCTCGGCCTCCCAAAGTGCTGGGATTACAGGCATGAGTCACCGCACCCAGCTGTGTTTGTTGTTTTACACATCTTAAGTTTTGGGACAATTTGTTACACAGCAGTATATAGCTAATACATCAGGTGTAGGGCCTTGGGCAAGTTCCTTGGCCTCTGCACCCCCGTTTCCTCCCTTGTGCCATAAGGGTTGTAGAAATGAGTGAGGAACATGTAGACACAGCACTGAGCCACACACAGGAGGCAGCCTTCCAGCCCCTCCTGAGATGGTTCTGGTCATCTTTTTGCCCCTCCCTGGATGGACTGTGACCTCACAATGTCAGGCCAAGTTACAGTCTTCTTGGCCTGAGATCATCCATGGGCCATTGACAGAGGTTCTGGGCAGGAAAGGGTGAGATAAAGAGAGGGGATCAGTCTGCTTCCTCCAGCCTGGGTGCCGGAGAAATGTGCTGGACCAGGTGAGACATCTGTTCCCTGTGTGGTGTCCTGGGAGGGGCAGCTGGACCTGACCCATGGGGAGGTTTCTGTGTGTCTCCAGAGGGCAGAGGGGCTACCTGGTCTGGTTTGCCTTGGGCTTGGCTAAGCATTCTGGCTGCCACTGGGGCCCCCAGGACGACTGATAACTGTCCTTTCTTCCTTGACCTTCAGCTCTCCCTCTCTCCCCTGCCCCCCTGGTGCCTGCTTAGCTGCTTTCTTCATGGAACAGCCTCCTCTGACCCTTGGCCCCTGCCCCTGAAGCTCCTCTACCCTGGGCTCCGTGTTCTAGAGTTCACCGTGTACTAGTTCCTCAAGTTGTTTTTCCTTCACTGCTTCCCTTTTCTCTGTGCATTACTTAAGAACTGCATGGCCATATGTCAGTATAAAAAAAAATAAAGTTGGCCGAGTGCACTGGCTCACACCTGTAATCCCAGCACTTTGGGAGGCCGAGGTGGGTGGATCACAAGGTCGGGAGTTCGAGACCAGTCTGGCCAATATGGTTACCTATTAAAAATACAAAAAAATTAGGCATGGTGGCTGGCGCCTGTAATCCCAGCTACTTGGGAGGCCAAGGCAGGAGACTTGCTTGAACTGGGAGGTGCAGGTTGCAGTGAGCTGAGACTGGGCCACTGACTCCAGAGCAAGACTCCATCAAAAATGACAACAACAAAAGTTAACCCAGTTGAGCTGGGCGTGGAGGCTAACGCTGTAATCCCAGCACTGTGGGAGGCTGAGGCAGGCAGATCGCTTGAGTTCAAGACCAGCCAACATGGTGAAATCCCGTCTCTACAAAAAATACGTTTAGCGGAGCTTGGTGGCACATGCCCGTAGTCCCAGGTACTCAGGTGGCTGAAGCAGGAGAATCGCTTGAACCCAGGAGGCGGAGGTTGCAGTGAGCAGAGATCAAGCCACTGCATTCCAGCCTGGGCAACAGAGCGAGACTTCGTCTCAAAAACAAAACCAAAACACAAAACACAATCAATCATGGACATTAACAACTACAAAGGAAAAAACCGCCACAAAATCATTTATAGGGAAGGACAGAAGTTCTGAAGTTGCCTCCGGGACTATCGATAGTGGTAAGATGGGCTTGTTTTCTGTCGTATGAATGTGAGTTTATAGCCCAGATTTCCTTCCGTGAAGACTTGTTGTGAAACTAGCAAAGTTGCGCCTCCGCGTTTACGCAGAGTCGGTTCCGGAGTCGGAGCCCCAGGTTCGAGCCCAGCCCCGCCGCAATCTCGGGCGTGACCTTGGCCGGAGCCCGGTCCCCTCTGAGCCTCAGTATCCCGGTCTGGGAGCCCGGAATGACAGCTCACCCCCACCCCGCCCCGCCTAGCCCCGCCCCGCGAGCTTTGGGATTGGCTCTTGCGAGGTCCCCCTCACCAGGCGGGGCCGGCCCTCTCCCGCCCGCCAGTCCCCAACCCGGAAATGCAGCTCAGGGAGGAGGTGGGGCCCACTCGGGCCGCGGCGGAGCGACGGTGAGCGCGGCCAATGAGCACGGGCGGTGGTGGCGGCGCGGCGGAAGTCCTGCCTGGCGTCGCGCGGGGGCGGGGCGGTGTTGGGGGCGGCGGGCGGCGGGGCGGGCGCAGGATGAGGGCGGCCATTGCTGGGGCTCCGCTGCGGGGAGGAGGACGCTGAGGAGGCGCCGAGCCGCGCAGCGCTGCGGGGGAGGCGCCCGCGCCGACGCGGGGCCCATGGCCAGGACCACCAGCCAGCTGGTGAGCGCGCGGCAGCAGGCTGGGCGCGCAGGCCCGTTATCCCGCTGGCTGCGGCGGCCGCCCGGGTCCGGCGAGTCGGGGCGGCCCGGGGTCCCGAGGGCCGGGAGGCGCCTCACCTGCGGCCGAGCGGCCGGGCCGGGGATGGCGGGCGCCGGCCGAGGTCGCTGCTTGGCTGCGGCGAGAAGTCCGGGCCTGGGTTGCGGCGGGCGCGGGCCTGGCCGGGGGCGCTGACAGACGCGCAGAGGGTGGGGGAGGCCGGGAGGTGTCACCCGGCCCGGCGGGGTGGAAGTGCCTGGAAAGTTTGTTTTCGGCTCGGTGCAGCCTGGAGTCGAACCTCCGGGGTTACCTTTCGGTTCTGTCGTTAGAGGAGCCGCCTTCGGCTTCCACCTGGAACGGGTTCCCGGGCGCCTCCGCCTGCGAGAGAAGCAGAAGGTGCGAGTTCTTGCTCAAAGCACCTGATGCGCCTGGGCCCCCGTTTCCAAATTCTTGATGAGGGTGGTGGGGTAAACTCTCCTTTCACGGTCCGGCCAAGGGGCATTTGGGTGCTTTTCCTGCCCATGGCTGTGCTCAGCGTTGCGGGAAGCCCCTGGGAGGCCGAGTGTTCAGGATCACCCAGGGGAAGTGAGCTTGACAGGTAGGTGGGATTTTAGGGGAAGGACCAAAACAAACCACTTGTTGGGTGAAATGTTTTGCTGAAAGTGTCGCTGGTGTTTCTATATTTTCTCTCTGTTGCTAAAAGAAGTATCCCTAATGTTTTTGTGTTTTCCGTATGCTAAGTTCTGGAGTCTGGGGACGGTGGTTTAAGAATTTATGCCTTGTATGCGATGTACAGTGGCTGATGGAAGAACGTCTACATAGCTTGCAAAGTTTGATTTAAAAGGCAAATATTTTAAATGAAAGAAAACTCAAGAAATTTACTTGATCCCTTATCTTCCAGGATGCGACTTTTTTTTTTTTTTTTTTTTTTTTTCTTTTTGACATAGTTTTGCTCTTGTTGCCCAGGCTGTAGTGCAATGGCGCGATCTCGACTCTCAGCGCATCCTCCGCCTCCCGGGTTCAAGCAGTTCTCCTGCCTCAGCCTCCTGAGTAGCTGGGATTACAAGATTGCACTACCACGCCCGGCTATTTTGTTGTTATTGAGAAGGAGTCTGGCTCCCCTCGCGCAGGCCAGAGTGCAGTGCTCTGATCTCGGCTCACTGCAACCTCGGCCTCCCTGATGCAAGCGATTCTCCTTACTCAACCTGCCGAGTAGCTGGGATTTCAGGCACACGCCACCACGCCCGGCTCATTTTTGTAGTTTTTGTAGAGACAAGGTTTCGCCATGTTGACCAGGCTGGTCTCGAACTCCTGTCAGATGATCCACCCTCCTCCACCTCCCAAAGTGCTAGGATTACAGGTGTCAGCCACTGTGCCTGCAGATGCCGCTTTTTGATAGACGTTCTTGATCTTTTTTTTGGGGGGCGGGGGTCGTGAGTTTGAGAATCTGAGGAAAGATACAGGCCCTCTTCTGAGAAAAATGCACAGTTGACACTGAATTTTGTAACTACGTCAGGAGGGTCTTGAACCTTCTGCAGCTCACTTGTGGATTTTGTAGAGATACATTATAATCCGAAGCGTTAACGAAGGAAAACGGTTCAGTTGAGAAAAATGGTGAAGGGGTGAAAGGGATGCCTTTGTCTGTTTCAACAAGTGTACCCTGGAGTGCCCCAGCTAACAGGTAAAAACATGAATTAGGCTGCTTGGTCAGGCTCAGTTGAGGCTGGGATGGACAGTCATGGTGAAGTTTGTGAGGTTAACTTGAACCCAGTGACACTGTCTCAAAGCAATGTGTGTATTTGGTGGCATCCATGGAAAGAGGAAAGAGCAAATTTTTTTTTTTTTTTTTTTTTTTTGTGTGAGAAGGAATCTCTCTCTCTGTCGCCCAGGCTGGAGTGCAGTGGCACAGTGTCGGCTCACTGCCACCTCCGCCTCCTGGGTTCAAGCGATTCTTCTGCCTCAGCCTCCTGAGTAGCTGGGACTACAGGCCCATGCCACCACCCCCAGCTAATTTTTGTATTTTTAGTAGAGACAGGGTTTTACCATATTGGACAGGCAGGTCTGGAAATCCTGACCTCATGATCCGCCTGCCTTGGCCTCCCAAAGTGCTGGGATTACAGGTGTGAGCCACCGCGCCAGGCCCGAGCACATTTTCTCGTGGCCTTAGCAGTTCCACATGATGGACGTTTAATATCTGCAGTTTTCTTCACCTAGGCAGTTTTTTTGCACAAAATCACTGAATCCAGTGAGCAAGAATGATAGAATACAAGATAGATTTCCACGTGAGGAAACGTCAGGAACGAGGCTTTTGCATCTCCGTCAGCTGAATTCCCTGATGTGTACGTATGTGAGAATATGCCGTGTTTCCTGTCTGTAATGGTTCAGGTTCAAGTGGGTTTGCATCTGGACTTTAGGGTGGCCCTGTATGAGAAGCCAGCCCCCTTCCCAGTGAACTTGCCCGTGTCTGTACGGTAGACAGCCAGCAGGGGGAGCAGTGCGCGTGTAAAGGCAGACAGTGGCCTGGCCCAGTCTGATGCTAAGTGGGCCAGAGGTTGTGAGTATCATTTCTTGAGCTGACTACTCAAGACAGGCGCTTTCCTAGATACTTTGACACCTCATTGCAAGGTAGATGTTGTTCCCATTTTACAGGTGCAGAAGTTGAGCTGCAGAGACGTTAAGTACCTGCCTCATGAGGGGTTGAGACTCCTGGGTCACCCTACCCCGAGAGAGGGTCTGCCAGACAGCTCAGCCCGGCACTCTGTGTAAGAAAGTCTTTAGTGCCACTGTCCAGGATGTCTTCCTGGGGGTCGGGCCTGAATGTCTTGACCATGCCATACTGGAGGCGGGAGGAGTGTCTTCACGTGGAAGAACTGTTCATATTTTTTTGGGCAGATGGCTGAACTCTGTGACCCTGGGGCCTGTTTCAGCCTCCTGCTGTCAGAAAGCAGCTGTTTGGACAGAGGCTGTGATTCATTCGGCCTTGTTTGAGGTCAGTACTCTGAATGGGTGAGGCTTGGAATCCTCGCTTTGGAAAAAAGAAACGTAATGATTTTGTTGAAGGTAGAATTGGGGAACTAGGCAGAGTGGCCTCCTGCACTCCCTGGGGTGGTTCTGTCTTTTGCAAAAATGGCTGCATCCTTAGGAGAAGGCGAGGGGAGAAGCAGAGAGCATGGAGAGAAGTGGCTTTCGATTTTCTCCCTCCTTTTGGGGAGTAGTTCTTATGTGGCTGGTCTGGTGCGTAGTGTGATGTGTTCCTGTCCCCAGCGATGACCCAACAGCCAGTCCAAGCTGAGTCCAGAGCTGGCAAGGTGAGGTCCCAGTACTAAGAGGGAAGTGGTTTGTTCTGCTCTTCTGAGATGTATTTTATGGCAAGGACCCAACAGCAGTCTGCAGAGATGTGGGGCCTGAAAAGGGCAGCTCTTCTTGGCAGGTCTTGGCCCTCTAGACTGCCTTCAGCACAGTTTTGGGGAGCAGCAGGGAGTGCTCTGCCTTCAGCACAGTTTTGGGGAGCAGCAGGGAGTGCTGTCCTTTTCAGTGTATGTCCTCATCCCCCGAGCCACCTGCCCCAGGGTTCAGAGGCGCCAGGGCAGCTGACTGGCACTGGTGGGAGATGGAGTCGGGCAAGCGGGCGATGAACTGGGAAGTGCTGCAGAAATAAGGGGACAAGCGTGGCCAGTCCCTTCTGAGAGGATGCGTTTGGAAGGGAGTGGGCATTAGCATGGCACTTTCCCCTTCTCGAGAGGCAGCTTCTGTGGAAATGGACTTGGACAGGATGCTACATGGTGCTGCAGTTCTGTGGGGAGGCAGGCTGTGGGTGCAGAGGAGCACTGGGTACAGAAACAGCCCCCCGAGCAGGTGCGAGGACTAGGGCGGTGCGTGCCACTCCACGCCTACCGTGTGATGACAGGTGGTTGCCGGGCTCACAGCGCGGTTGTTTTGTAGGCATGTTCAAAGGGCAGGGTGCTGGGAGGAAGTGCTGGCATGGAAACTTCAAGTTTTGGACATACGTTGCTCAGGTTTTTTCAGCCATGCATTCTTCTATAACAGAATTGCATTATTCACTTGCTCAGTGTGATACCAGATCCTTTAAAAAATTATTTGAATATTGAGAACAGGTTGTATGTTCCGTCTCTAGCTGTTAGATCGCAGGCAGGGCACGTTTTCTCAGAGACTAATGGGGAACGGGTTCTGTGTGTTCTCTTCTCTCTTAGCGAGGAGAAAGGCCTGTTTGGGTTCATGATAATTGTTAGGGTCTGTTTTCTGTACCTGATGTTGGTTGCACAAAGTCTGTTTCCATTCTCTTAGTCTAGACAATTTTCCTGATATTTAAACTGCAATTTTTACTCCAAGAAATTCCAGGTCTCTTTGAATGTGTTAAGAGAGATACTCAATTCATTTTAGAAGGTTGATATTTCTGGGCTTCACATCCCTTATAAGAACACCTGATTCTGGTTTATTTGTCTATTTATTTATTTGAGACAGAGTCTTGCTGTGTCATGCAGGCTGGAGTACAGTGGCACTATTTCGGCTCACTGCAACCTCTGTCTCCTGGTTCAAGGGATTCTTGTGCCTCAGCCTCCCGAGTAGCTGGGACTACAGGTGTGCAACCACCTATATTATTGATTGATTGATTGAGATAGAGGTCTTGCTGTGTTGCCAGGGCTAGTCTCAAATTTCTGGGCTCAAGGGATCCTCCCGTCCCGGCCTCCCGAAGTGCTGGGATTACAGGCATGAGCCACTGCGCCCAGCCTGATTTCTGTTTTAAGAGTTGGATTATACAAGGGCTCACAGAATTGCGAGCAGTATTATAGAGCTTGAGTATGAACAAGGTGGACAAGCCTGACATGAGCAGCTCACTGTTCAGCACACGGCCCCCCTGCAGAATCAACAAGTGTGTGGTTTTCATCTGAGGAAGGTGGGCGTGTAGTTCCTGGACAGCCCAGTGACTTTCTTCATTCCACAGACAAGATCAGTTGCCCTCTGTATCAGCCATGGTGCTGGGGACTGGCCCAGTCTGTGTTTCAAATCAGCTCACAGCCTGCAGGGAATCAAAATACTTAAGGACGCGGTTTGAAGATATGTCTGGAGGCCAAGGATGTTGGTTCTGGCGGTTCGCGTTTCTCGCGTGTTTATGGAGCTAGTGACAGGTCCTCCCATGCCGGAGAGGGCTGAGGAGAGGCTGTGTGCCTCCGCAGTATGCCAGTCAGGATTCATCTGGCTACGGGCTTAGTTTTTACAATAAATTCATTGTTAAAGTCCCATTCTTCAACCTGTTTTTTCCCTTTTGGAATTAATTTGACTGCAGTAGGAAGGGGTTGTAGCTCAAAGTGACAGCTGTGCATTGAATGCCTTCAGAAAAGGCTGATGAGATTTGCAGGGAGGACTTGAAGCCTCACTGAAATGCTCCTGGCGTGCATTGACCTGCAGTGAAACGTGGGAAAGGGGCCCTCACTTTTCAGTTCTTCCTCGGTGATGCCAGGAGCCCTGGGGGTGGGAGCAGGGACAGGACCTTGCTCCTGAGTCTTATGTGTGGTGACTCTCTCCCCTTACTGCGTTCGTGCGGCCCTCAGTGCTGCGGCTTCAGTTGCTGTCCCTGCAGGCAGCGCTCCGTGAACGCGGCCCTCACTCCGCACTGCCACACGATGCTGTGTTCTCCTCACTCTGGCCATTGCCGCTGTCCTTCCTGCTTCCCCTTTTCTGGTGAGGGAGGGCTCCAAGGACTTGCTGGCTGGTCCCCAGGTGCCAGCCCTTCTGCACCTCCCCCTCCTCTCCTGGCCTGTCACTTTGTTCCTCTTCCGAGGCGGCCCAGTCTCGGGTACCCTGCCACGGCCTCTCTTTCCAGTCTTCGCGGCCCAGAGGGTCCAGGATGTTCCTTGCAGCCCTGTTCTCAGCAGTTCTTGTCTTCACCAGGCTTTGCCTCCTCGCCTGGAGAAATTTCCCTGCATGGAAACACTCGTGGCTGTACGGTCTTTTCTGACCAATCTCCTGCTTTTTGTTGTTGTTGTTGTTGTTGTTGAGATGGAGTCTTGCTTTGTTGCCCAGGCTGGAGTGCACTGCAGAGAAAATGGTAGTACCTCGAGTTTGTAGATGGAAGCTGGAACTCGGTACAGATGGGAAGCGGCAGTCAGCTCCCATTGTGTGTGCAGAGACAGACTGATTCAACAGTTCAGCTTCTAGGAATTTAGGCTTGGAAAATAAAGTACATGCAAAGATTTTGCTCCTAGAGTATTTGTCACAACTTTGAAATAGGGGAGAATTGGAAATATCCTGAATTCCCCTCAGCCAGAGATAGGTTGAACCATTGTGGTGAGTCTGCGTTGTCCCTCAGGCTCTGTGGAAGTGGGTTCCAGGACCTCTCTCAGACACCAGAATCAGAGGGTGCTGAAGTCCCTGCCTCTGAGGCAGTGTAATGTTTGCATATAACCTGTGCACTCCTTCCTGTGCACTTTGTTGTCACTGGATTGCGTACAATGCCTAATGCAATGTAAATGCTATGTAAATAGTTGCTGTACTATATTGTTTTGAGAATAATGACAAGAAAAAAAGTCTGTACATGTTCAGTACGGATGCAATTTCTTTTTTTCCTAATATTTTCTGTCCACTGTTGGTTGAATCCATGCGTGTGGGGTCAGCCTGTGGATGGGGAGGGCCGACTGTGCTTTTCCGACAGGTGGTTACAAAGTGTTTCTACTGAAAAGACCTGGTTGCAAAGCAGCATGCGCAGTGTCACTTTCCTCAGGCCAGGGAGAAGCGTGGACGGAGGTTCCCGCAGAAACATGGCAGTGGTTCAGTGGTTTGCTGGGCCGGTGGGATCAGCTAGCAGCGGGGAAACAGTGGTGAATAAGGTAGGCCTGGCTCTGTCCCCTGGAGCTTACTGAAGTGCGGATGAACCTTTCCCTACTAATTTTTATTCTGAAAATGTCAAAACTAAAGAAGAGTTGAAAGCATAGTACAATGAATATCCCTAGCCCTTTCACCTGGATTCTACTAGTTGCTAATTTTTTCCATAATTGCTTGTATATGTTATCCCCTCACCTCCAAAACTTTTTTCTGTTATTTTTATTATTTGAAAATAAGTCACACACATGATAGTATTTCAGCCTAGAGTCCTTCTCCAGGTGCCTTCTGAGCTCAGAAGCTGTCTCCTTACAGCCTCATCATCATCACATCTGAGATAGCGTTAACATTGCATTTTTCTTTTTGAGTTGGAATCTCCTGTTGTTGCCCAGGCTGCAGTGTAGTTGTGTGATCTTGGCTCACTGCAGCCTCTGCCTCCTGGGTTCAAGTGATTCTTCACCATGCCTGGCTAATTTTTGTGTTTTTAGTAGAGATGGGGTTTCACCATATTGGTCAGGCTGGTCTCGAACTACTGACTTGGTGATCAGCCTGCCTTGGTCTCCCAAAGTGCTAGGATTACAGGTGTGAGCCACTGTGCCTGGCCAGCTAAAAGGGTAATCTGTAATTTCTTCTTTTTTAAAAAACAGGCCTTATATTTTGAGTAGTTTTTTTTTTTTTTTTTTAAATATACAGATGAAGTCTCACTATGTTGCCAAGGCTAGTTTCGAACTCCTGACCTCAAATGATCCTCCCGCCTTGGCCTCCCAAAGTGCTTGGGTTACAGGTGTGAGCCACCTCATGTGGCCTAGAACAGTTTTAGCTTTATGGAACAATTGAAAAGATAATGCAGAGGGTTGCCCAATACTCTGCACCCTGCTTCCTTGGGTACTAAAATCTTGAATTAGTATCGTATATTTGTTACAAGTAATGAACCAATGTTAATACAGGGTAAAGTGCATACGTTTTTCACACTTTCTTAGTTTTTATGTTATGTCCTCCTTCTGTCCCATGACAGAGTTCCTCTTGGCTGTTACGCTTTCTCCAGCTCTCCTTGTTTTTTGATGACCTTGACGGTTTTGAGGGATACTGAGACTGGAGTTACAGGTTTTTGGGAGGAAGAGCATAGAGGTCTTGCCGTGTTCATTGCTTCACATCAAGGGTCTGTGCCGTGAGAGTGCTGTGTCTGCGTTGATGTTGACCTTGGCCACCTGACAGGCGGCACTTGTCAGATTCTTCCCTGTGAAGTCACTCCTTGCCTTTCATACTGTGCTCTTTGGAAGAAAGCCACCACATGCACCCACACCTACAAGGGGGAGTTATGCTCTCCATGTACATTTTGTTAGAATGTACTGATTTATATGCTGTGAGCATGTTTACTGATTACAACTTATTTAATACTGGTACACAGAAGCCTTGGTGCAGTGGTTCTGGGTAGGTTTAGAGCATTGTTGAAGATCACAAATGAAGAAAAGAAGGTGATGGTTGGTGCTCTTAGCCTGTCTTTGAAAATTTTTTTTTTTTTTTCGACGAAGTCTTGCTCTGTCACCCAGGCTGGAGTACAGTGGTGCGAGCTTGGCTCATTGCAACCTCCACCTCCTGTTGTTTAGGCAATTCTCCTGCCTCAGCCTCTCCAGTAGCTGGGATTAGAAGTGCACACTACCACGCCCAGCTAATGTGTTTTTTTGTTTTGTTTTGTTTTGTTTTGTTTTGTTTTTTTGAGATGGAGTCTGGCTCTGTCCAGGCTAGAGTGCAGTGGTGTGATCTCGGCTCACTGCAACCTCTGTCCCCAGGGTTCTAGTGATTCTCCTGCCTCGGCCTTCCAAGTAGCTGGGATTACAGACTTGCACCACCACACTCGGCTAATTTTTTTGTATTTTTAGTAGAGATGGGGTTTTGCCATGTTGGCCAGGCTGGTCTCAAACTCCTGACCTCAAGTGATCCACCCGCCTCGGCCTCCCAAAGTGCTGGGATTACAGATGTGGGATTACAGGACCACTGCGTCTGCCCCGTAACCACTTCTAAACCACCTGGGACCTGTCCTCACTTTCCTTACCCCAGACACGCAAAGCTCAGCACCAGAAGCATCTGCACGGGAGAGCTTGCTGAGATTTTTTTTTTTAACCATCATTTTGAGCTTGAGACTTTTTCGGAATGAAAATAAAATTAAAATTCTGGCCTGTCTGCAGTGTTAGGTGCCTGGAGTTAGTGAAGTGAAGGTGAGATCCCAGACTGGCCCACTACCCTCCCTTTTTTTCATGTCTCTGGTAGCTAAACTCCACAGTGGGGGTTGGTTGGAGGTGCAGATGAATGTCATGCCTGACAAAATAGCTCTTCTCTGCACGCTGATGATGATGTGAAGTTTTACTCTGGAGTTAGCTATTAACGTTACATTGGGATGAGATCTCTCTGTGTCTCTGTTGCCTGTTACTGTCCCCAAGAAGAGACTATTCACATCTTACAGATGAGGAGTCCAGGAAGGGGGAACGTGTGTTTCTGTGTCATTTCAGGTGTCAGATAGGCATGCTTGGTTAGAAATCTGCTGGGTCTCTCTTACGTGGTTGTAAACCCCCTAGAGGGGTGTTCCTGCCAGGTGGCATTCATATGGCCAGTGACATTCTAGGGGCTGGTTTTTGTGTTTTTACGATTTCAAGGAGAGAGTAGCTTCTTAGGATTTAAGACCAAAGTCCTGCTGGGTAGAGTGTCTCACACCTGTAATCCTAGCAGTTTGGGAGGTCAAGGTGTGTGGATCATGAGGTCAAGAGATCAAGACCGTCTTAGCCAACATGGTGAAACTCCATCTCTACTAAACAGACAAAAATTAGCTGGGCGTGGTGGCACGCACCTGTAGTCCTAGCTACTCGGGAGGCTGAAACAGGAGAATTGCTTGAACCTGGGAGGTAGAGGTTGCAGTGAGCCGAGAGCCTGCCACTACACTCCAGCCTGGTGACAGAGTAAAATTCAGTCTCTAAAAGAAAAACACCACCAAAGTCTGACCACACTGATTTGGCATTTCCCTGAGAGGGTCTCCCATTAGCGTTACTGGAACAGTATTCCAGGTTTCCGTGGGTGTGCACGTGTCTATGGGAGACTCCAGGGCCTTCAGGAACTCTGTGCGGCATTCCAGCAGTCCTTTTGCTGCTCACAGGGACATAGCACCTTGCCTGTGGAGATGCTGTTGATGTGGGGAATACAGAGCCCTGGTCCCGCAGGGACAGAGAACAACACAGTCTCTGCTGAGGCTGAAGGACAGAGGAGGAGAGGGCAAAACTGGCGGGCCAGCGTGAGCTAGGGACTGGTGACCAGTGCTGCTGCAGCAACTGCAGGGTGGGATGTGCTGGGAATTCCCAGCCCAGCAGAACACAGATTGTCCTTGAAGGGGAGAGGCAGGCCAGCCAGTGGGGACAAGGAGGGACAGTGGGGCTAGAACCCCAGAGATAGGGTGCCTGTGCACACCAGATTTCCCCGTGTTTGGGCTCTTAGTCTTGGAGACCCAGGACATTTCCTGTAGACGCGTGGGGAGGTGCTCCACGCCTGCTGGCCTTAGGTGTCACTCTCATTCCCAAACTGGGTTGTGGGAGAGGCATTTCCAGAGTGAACTTAATTGCCAGTGGAGGATTCATATTTAAATGGTATGTAAGAAATGTGACTACTTCAGATTAGAAACTCAGTTTTTCTTAGTTGTTAACTTTAATTATGTTAAATTAATTTTAGGAAAACAGAAGGCAAGAGCGTGTTGATATTTTCTAAGAATAGGTTTCATTGAGTAAAGCTTTTCGATGTATAATCACTCTACATTTTATCTAAGGTCACTGGACTGAAGTGGAATCTTACAAGTGTACAGATTGGATTATTTGTCTGGGGCATGCTGCTGTTTTTCTGATACTGCTCCAATAGTTAATTATTTCTGCCCACAACATAGATCTGCATCTAGAAGATACTAGTTCCTTCATTTCCTCATTAGTAAATGCTCCTGATTCCTTGAGTCCTTTTTCAGTGAATGAATGAACTGATGAACCTGGAAGTTCCAAAAGGTTTATGAGCCCATGTGGTCTCACCAGCATCCACTGATGACTTAGTGGCTCCACGTGGGGTGATTGGTAAGGTCCCTCCGAGGTCCTGCCCGCCAGGAGCTCCCTCCAGCATCCTCTGAGTGTCTTGGGTGTGGGTCTTGCTGACCCCACCCAGGCTGCCCTTTGCCCTCTGCAGCTATCAGGGTTACGGGTTATAGGGAACCTAGATCTGTCTTTCATTTACTCAGAGGTCATTCCTGTTAACATGTTAATGTATTTTCTTTCCTTTTTTTTTTTTTTTTTTTGAGACAGAGTTTTGCTCTTGTCACCCAGGCTAGAGTGCAGTAGCGCAATCTCAGCTCACTGCAACCTCTGCCTCCTGGGTTCAAGCGATTCTTGTGCTTCAGCCTCCCAGGTAGCTAGGATTATAGGTGCCCACCACCACACCCAGCTAATTTTTGTATTTTTAGTAGACAGGGTTTCACCATGTTGGCCAGGCTGGTCTTGAACTCCTGACCTAAGGTGATCTACTCTCCTCTGCCTCCCAAAGTGCTGGGATTACAGGTGTGAGCCACTGCACCCAGCTGATTATCTTTTCCTTTTTTTTTTTTTTTTTTTGAGATGGAGTCTCCCTCTGTCACCAGGCTGGAGTGCAGTGGGGCGATCTTGGCTCACTGCAACCTCCACCTCCAGGTTTCAAACGAGTCTCCTGTGTCAGCATCTTGAGTAGCTGGAACTTACAGGCGCCTGCCACCGTGCCCGGCTAAATTTTTGTATTTTTTAGTAGAGATGGGGTTTCACTGTATTAGCCAGGATGCTCTTGAAAATCTTGAATGTCGTAGAGATTAGGTCTCACTCTGTTTCCCTGGCCTCAAGCGATCCTCCCACCCCGGCCTCCAAAGTGTTGGGTTTACGGGCATCTCTCCTTTCTTTACCAGGTCTCTCCTTTCTTTCTTAACCAGAGTGGGGCATGGTTTTGTCTCCCGCGGTTTCCACTTAACGTTGTGCATTTAACACTTCACTTCCAGTGGCTAATGTTCCTTTGTGTGGATGAGCAGTTGTCCTGCCCTTGAACATTCACATAGGTTGTTACAGTTGCTAGTAGTAGCTTTTGAATGAGGATTTTAGTCATATACATCTTAGTTTGATTTCTGACTGTATCGCCTAGATTCCATGTAGGGGAATGGGCAGGTCAGAAGGGTGTGGCTTGCTGTGTGGCCAGGCCCTGACTAGATGCTGCAGTTTTGCCCCGGCCCCTCCAGATTCCCTGGGGAACACACAGCATCAGATAGGCAGATCCCTCCTCATGGAAGGGCTGGGAGTGTGGGCTCTGCAGTTGCATTCTGCTTCAGACTGCTTGTGACTTCACTGTGGAATGTTTGACTAGACAGAAGCCTGCTGTATATCTCTGTGTCTGCATCTATAGAAAGGACGCTGATGGTACCCATCCCCAGAGTTGTTTTGAGGACTAACCACGATAATGTAAAATGCTCAGAAGAAAGTGTGGCAAACAGAACTTAATAAATGTTATTTTTAGTAGAGAAAAATGGCATTTTATTTATTTTAAACTACGGCATTTAAAGCTAGATGGAGATGGCTGCGGGAGGACAGATTGAGTTGCTGCCCTTGAGGTCACCCCACCACAGTTCCCCCTCCCTTTGTGGAGAAATAGAAACAGGCTTCCTCCGGCCCTCACCTGTTGCTGGGGTTCCACACTGCTTGGAGCGAGCTGCGTTTTGCTGAGTTGCACAGCAGGAGAGCATTAGTGACCACTTGCCTAGTGTGGGCTAGCTCCCCGTTTGCCTGTGGTCAAGGACCAGTGTGGGCAAAGCCTTTGGACATGGGTTGGTGGTGTGAGGACACCAAGAATTCCCTCCGCCACAGGGCCTTCCCTGTGAGCCACCCGCCAGACTCCACAAAGTGCTTCACGCTCCTGTCTGGTGTGGGGCCTGCAGCCCTTGCAGGTGGGCCCATGTCATTAGCCTCATTTTATAGCAGAGCCTTTATCGGTCGGAGAGGGGGTGGCTTACCCACAGGTAAGCAGTAAGCCTAGAACTCGACTGGGGCATTGGTGTTGCTACTCCACCACAGTTGTCCTTAGCGGTGGCAGCCTGAAGGGTAGGGGAAGGTAGCAGCGGTCACTCCCTAACGCCCCCATCTCCACCTGGTTTTATGTGCTGGTCCTAGCTTTGTGGAGTTTCCTGGGGTAAGAGGATGTTTCTACTGAATGTTCTTTGCCAGTGAACACAGCTGACCTGAGGTCAGTATCCCTTTGCGAATGAGCTGGTTGGATTGTGGCACCCTCTCACAACTTTCATCTGGGGGCCCGGAGAGAGCTGTTCCTGCTTGCCACGTGTGAGAATATATGTGCACTTGCGAGCTGGCTGTACCTGTCTCAGGGCATTCCTGAGCTCTAGAGCACACACTGCCCTTTAAAGGTAGCTTAGCTTTTTGTTTAGGATCCTTTCTCTCGCTGGCTGAAGTGTTCAGCTGCATGACAGCATCCTGACCACAGGAGGCACCCTGATTTTCATTTTTTTTTTTTTTTTTTGAGATGGAGTTTTGCTTCTGTCGCCCAGGCTGGAGTGCAATGGCGTAATCTCTGCCCACTACAACCTCTGCCTCCTGGGTTCAAGTGATTCTCCTGCCTCAGTCTCCTGAGTACTGTGATTACAGGCGCCTGCCATCACATCTGGCTAATTTTGTATTTTTAGTAGAGACGGGGTTTCACCATGTTGGCCAGGCTGGTCTTGAATTCCTGGCTTCAATTGATCCTCCCACCTTGGCCTCCTAAAGTGCTGGGATTGCAGGTGTTAGCCATTGTGCCTGGCTAACACTTTTTTCTGACTTGATTTCTCTCCTGTGTGTTAGGGAGCTCAGCCTTCCTATATAGTTTTGCCCCCAAAGTTAGAGTTGGGCCTTCTAATTCAGTCGATATTTAAGGCATTTGGAAAAGGGGACACACTTCATTTGGCTTTGAAAGGCTTCTTTTATGATCCAATGACTATTGGTTGAGAAAACTTTATGTGTCTTTTGTGTTGCTTAGTTGTGAAAGTGCTTACAGCTGGCTTCAAGACCTGCTCAGGTGCATCTTGTGGGTGAACTCTATAAATCCTCAAAGCAAGCCTCTGCTTGCCATCTGGCTGCCTGACTTTCAGATGAGGAATCTGAGCCACAGAGAGCTGAGGTAACGTGCCCAGGGACTGACTGGGAGCAAGTGGCGGGGTGGGGGGGGTTCTGATGTTCCACTTGGAACAGCTCCTGTCTATTTGAGGCCCAAGACTAGTTCAAGTGCAAACGGCTTAGACAGAGACGGTTTAGTAACTAGTGACTAATCTTTTGGATCTTTTGACTCAGGTGATACTTTGGATTGAATTCTTCCTCAGGTTTGTAGGGGGAAAAAAGAACCTTCTTAGGAGCCACGATGTGTTTAAGTCATCTAGTCGCCATTGCTCAAACACCGGATGTGTAGAGAACAGTGGCTTCCCCCTGAGGCTGAAAGACTGTTTCTCGTTGCACTGACCCTGTGTCTTTGGAGGCTTCCAGCTTCCCAAGCTCATTTCTTATGTAAAATCCTTGCTTAATTTGCACTTTATCCTTCTTAAAGAGATAAAGATATAGGGGACCTGAGGAGCAGCAGTCAGTTGTCCCCTGTCCTGGAGCTGACCCGGGAGTCTTCTCTTTTCAGTCCTGGGCTCAGATGGTATTAGGCTTCTGGTAGGTGCTTGGTGAATTATCTGTTTGGGGAATGAATGGATAAATCACTTTCCATTGTAAAGGTGTTTTGAACTACATTTCAAACTAGAGGAGGAAAATCCATCCATGATTCTCCCACCCTCACACAATCCCTGAGAACCATTTTGGGAAAGAAAGCTCCTCTTCGGCTGGGTACCCTCCCCACGTGGACCCCAGAGCCCAGGGAAGCCACAGACTGCCCACTCAGCTCAGGGCTGCCCAGGCTGTGCCTTCTCCCATAGATACTTGCTTTGGCCTCCTGAGACCTGGGCAGATTGTACCACCTTGCCACTTCCTCATCTGCCCCAGACAAGACTGCCTTGACACCAGGTAGTTAAGTCTCTGGAAGACTCTTTGGTGACTCTCGATGTGAGACTTGATGGGTGGTGGAGGAGAAACCCACAGGTCATCTCTTTTCTTTTGCTACCAAATTCATTTGCATTTTAATCTATTTGCTAATTAAGTGGTTGCTACATTTAGCAGTTTAGAGTGTGGGATGCTGGATATTTTGATGTTGACGTTTTTCTAAACACTTATTAGTGACTAAACAATGTGCTGCATCCTTCAGTTGAGCCTGGATTTGTTTTTGGTGGATATGAAAATGTAATTAGATCTCAAATTAATTTTCCCTTGAGAGTTTCTACTTTTTTTTTTCACAGAGTCTCTCTCTCGATCTGTCTCCCAGGCTGGATGCAGTGGCGCAATCTCTGCTCACTGCAACCTCCACCTCTTAGGGTTAAGTGATTCTCCTACCTCAGCCTCCCAAGTAAATGGGATTACAGGCATGTGCCACCACACCCAGCTAATGTTTGTTTTTTTGGGAGAGACGGGGTTTCACCCGTGTCGGCCAGGCTGGTCTCCAACTCCTGACCTCAGGTGATGTGCCCGCCTTAGCCTCCCAAAGTGCTGAGATTACAGGCATGAGTCACTGCGCCCAGCCAAGAGACTTCCTACCTTTTTTTTTTTTTTAAGAGGTTAGGGGGTGGTCTCACTGTATTGTCCAGGCTAGTCTTGAACTCCTGGCCTCAAGTGATTCTCCTTCCTCAGCCTCCCTAGTAGCTAGGACTATAGGCACACGCCACCATGCCTGGCTAATTAAAAAAATTTTTTTTGTAGAGATGGGGTTTCACTATATTTCCCAGACTGGTCTTGAACTCCTGGACTCAAGCCATCTTCCCACTTTGGCCTCTGGAAGTGCTGGGATTATAGGCCTGAGCCTTTGTGCCCTGCCTGGTTTCTGCTTCTAAGAGGAGACTGCTGAACTTCATACTCAGAAAAGTTAAAGAAAGTGAAATTGAAGTGGGATTACAGGCATGTGCCACCACACTTGGCCAATTTTTTGTATTTTTTAGTAGGGACCGGTTTCACCGTGTTAGCTGGGATGGTCTCGATCTTCTGACTTTGTGATCTGCCCTCCTTGGCTTCCCAAAGTGCTGGCATTACAGGTGTGAGCCACCACACCCGGCCCTAGGTTCTTATATACACATTTTATGAAACAAAGTAAAATCCTCAGCAAATGCCCAGTTTACAAATGGGCTGCATTTTTACAAGTTTCAGTTTGTTTAAAACTCAGGGTTTGTTTTCCTATCAGAGGTGTGGAAAAGAGCACCAGGACCCGTACCTGGTGGTCCCATCTGCCTGTGGGAATAAGTAGGGGGCAGTGACTTGTTATTGAGTGACGTGGGGGGATTCAGGAGCCACTCTTCCAGAGACCGGGGGGATGGTACCTGGTAGCTTTAAGGACCTAAACTGTTGATGGTACTTACTCTCTTAGCCAGATTCTTTTTAGAACATTGGTCATTCCTTGTTCTCAGTAGACCTGTGCTATGGCCCGTCTTTCACATTTCTCAGCACTGATGAAGTCACAGAAACTTGTCCTGACAGTGGAGTAGAAGGTAGAAGAGGTCAAAAGGAGTGCTGTCCTGAGTGGGCAGATTGATTGGTTGCCAGGACTGAGAAGAGGGTGTGGAAGGACGTGGTTGGCAGGAGGCTCCTGGCAGGAAAGAAGCCGCACTGACCTGGGCAAGCCTTGGCCGTCAGGAGCCCCAGGGAGCCACTGTGTGAGGGTGCTGGGGAGGTGTGCCACAGCTCCCTCCCTTCCCTTGGGTGTGGGTGCCTGCACCTGTGTGTGTGTGGGAAAGCCCAGTGATCAGATCATAACCAGAGAATTGGGGGGCTTGCATGGTGACATAATGCCTGTGAGGTGGGCACTGGTGTTTTTGGTGGACTTCTCTTGTGAGGCGCTCCTTTTTTTTTTAAGTGAAAGCCTTGCTCTGTTGTCCAGACTGAAGTACAGTGTCTTGATATAGCTCACTGCAACCTTGAACTCCCGGCTCAGGTGATCCTCCCACCTCAGCCTGTAAGTGGGACCATATGTGCATACCACCATTTCTGGCTCATTATTTTTATTTATTTATTTATTTATTTATTTATTTATTAGTTTGAGACAAGGTTTTGTTCTGTCACCCTTGCTGGAGTGCAGTGATATGTCCACAGCTCCCTGCAGACTCAGCCTCCTGGACCCAGATAATTCTCCCTCTTCAGCCTCCCTAGTAGCTGGAATTACAGGTGTGTGCCACCACACCCAGCAAATTTTCTTTTTAAGTTAGAGAGGGGGTCTTGCCATGTTACCCATGCTGGTCTCCCAACTCCTGGGCTCAAGCAGTTCTCCTGCCTTGGCCTCCCAAAACGGGGAATTACAGGTGTGAGCCACCATGCCCAGCCCATTTTATATGGGAGGACAAGGGTAGTAGACAGGCCGACCTAGGGTCTTGTTGCTTTTTCCAGAGATTTAAATTTCAGAAGCTATTGAGTAGCCAGAAGTATTTACTTACCACAATTTTGGGTCACCACATGGGTGGCAGATTGATTGGGCTGTGCAGGGAGTCAATGACTCACCCCAGGCCCAGAGTCGCTGGCCTCCCTGAGGCTGTGCTGCCTCCATAGGACTGAGTGCTGGAAGGGGGCGCGTTTCAGGAGCTGGCAGGACCCTACCCTGCATGTGGGCTCTGGCAGCGCAGGATGCTATTTATGTGGTTTGATCACCACCTAATAATACCACAAAATCTGCCCTTTAGAACAACAGTAGTACAAACACAGACTAACTTTTCACCCTCAAAGATGATGTTTTTTGGGGGCTTTTCACTTCACAATTGATGCTTAAAAATGCTTTAAAAGGTAACATTGTGCTGGGCTCAGTGGCTCACGCCTGTCATCCCAGCACTTTGGGAGGCCGAGGCAGGCGGATCACGAGGTCAGGAGATGGAGACCATCTTGGCCAACACAGTAAAACCGCATCTCTACTAAAAATACAAAAAATTAGCTGGGCGTGGCGGTGCACGCCTGTAGTCCCAGCGACTCAGCAGGCTGAGGCAGGAGAATGGCTTGAACTGGGGAGGCAGAGGTTGCGATGAGCTGAGATTGCACCACCGCACCCCAGCCTGGGTGACAGATCTCAAAAAAAAAAAAAAGTAAGTCATATTGCAACCATCATCTTTTTTTTTTTTTTTGCTGTAGAAATAAAATTTATTAAAACACACCCATGGTGGCAAGTTATGATGGCCCTGGAAAGGAGGCAGGAGCACTGTGTTGACCTTCTAAACATCGTCCCACCAGGAGGGACCCTGAGAGGTGCTTGGCTGACATGCTGTGGCCCAGGCAGGAAAGTACTTGCAGAATTCCACGAAAGCAGAAGACTACCAGTAGACAGGTCCCATGTCATCACACCCATGCGAGTGGCAGTGATCTGGTGGACAGAGATAGATACCTGCCAGCGTGGGTCTGGGGCCGGTGGTTCAACTGGCTTTGAGAGGCTCCTTCAGAAGGTGCCTGGACCCTGATGGATGGCCCCAGGTCTCACACTTCCCCCTTGAGGTTTGCAGAGGATGCTAGAGGTGACCCCAGAAAGGGTATTCTGAGGCGCTGGGGTCCCTATCCAGCAGCCAGGGGCTCTGTCTGGAAGTGGCCATGCCATGGCCATGCTGGACAGCTGTGAGTCCAGAGCTGCCCCTGCCTCCTTTGCTCTGCTGGGAAGGCTCTGGGGCTTTCCCCACCTTCTCAAATCTTTGCTCAAATATCACCTTCCCAGCAAGGGCTCTCTGATTATTTGAATTTGCACCACCTCCATCCAAATAGTCCTGTTCTCTTTCCCTGCTTTATTTTTCTCGTAGTACTCATCACCGTCTTGACACACTGTCCATTTTACCTGCTCTGTGTTTTGAAGTCTGTCTAACCCGCTGGAATGCAAGCTTCTTGAGGGCATGGGCTTGGTTTTGTTCTTGCTATTCCTCCAGTGCCCAGCGTGGAGTAGCTGCTCAGCCAATGCTGTGGTCTTGATGGGACTGCATTCGCTTTACATCATTGAAGCTGCGGCCACAGAAGCTCTGCCGTATCATGTAAGGCATGCGCTGGGAAAGCAGCGTGTAGGGTGGTATGTGTTTCTCTATCTCTGTTACATCATCTGTTACTAGCGATTCAAAAATCCAGAGTACTTTCCACACGTCACTTGGATGTTGATTTCAAAATGACTGATTTTTCTTTCTGACTCATGAAGGCTGTTGTCTTTGAAATCTGACATTAGGGGAGGTGCAGCTTTAAAATGTGTGGGACAGTCTGGTGTGGTGGCTCAGGTGTGTAATCCCAGCATTTTGGCAGGCCAAGGAAGGCAGATCACTTGAGCCCAGGAGTTCAAGACCAGCCTGGGTAACATGATCACATCCCATCTCTATAAACATGCAAAAATTAGCTGGACATGCTGGTGCACACCCATGGTCTCAGGAGGCTGAGGTGGGAGGATCACTTGAGCCCAGGAGCTTGACACTGCAGTAACCTATAATCATGCCACCGAACTCTAGCCTGGTACACCCTGTCTTGAAAAAGAAAAAAAGTGGCTAGGCACGGTGGCTCTTGCCTGTAATTCCATCACTTTGGGAGGCTGAGGCAGGCATATAACTTGAGCTCAGGAGTTTGAAACCAGCCAGGACAACATAGCAAAACTCCATTTCTAGTTTTCTTAATTTATATATATATATATAATATATAATTTACATATGTATAATTTTTGACTGAAAAGCTGTGTGGTACGTGTTTAGCTGGTTTTTTGTTTTTGTTTTTTTTTTTTTGTTTTGTTTTCAAGACAGAGTCTCACTCTGTCACCTAGGCTGGAGTGCAGTGGCGCAATGTTGGCTCACTGCAAACTCTGCTTCCCAGTTTCAAGCAATTCTCCTGCCTCATCCTCCCAAGTAGCTGGGACTGTAGGCACCCGCCACCACGCCCAGCTAATTTTTGTAGTTTTAGTATAGACAGGGGTTTCACTATGTTGGCCAGACTGATCTCAAACTCCTGACCTCGTGATCTGCCCGCCTCAGCCTCCCAAAGTGCTGGGATTATAGGCGTGAGCCACTGTGCCCAGCCATGTTTAGCTGTTACTACATTTCACTTCCTGGACGTGTGACCCTCCCTGCTCTTACGGTGCCTTCTAAGCCATTATCACTTTTCCTGGGCCAGTGATGCAGCTCCCCACCTGTTCTGCCTGAGCCCGTGGCCAGCCAAGGGATGCCCTAGACTCTCCCAGCACCCGCCCATCTCTGCATAGCCACCGCCACCACTTTAACTGGATGGTTCTGTAGTGAGGTCAGGCTGGATGTCAGCTTTTTGTGGGCAGGGACCACATCCCCTTACTAGCACAGCAGCCTTATTGGCTGAGTAATTGGGTGAAGAGTGTAGTTAAGTCACTTCCTTTAAGAGACTTTGATAAGCAAAATGGTGAGTATATTCTTTTTATTTATTATTATTTATTTTTAAAGCAGGATCTCTGTTGCCCAGGCTGGAGTGCAGTGACATGATCTTGGCTCATTGCAACCTTGACCTCCTGGACTCAAGAAGTCCCCCTGTCTCAGCCTCCCAAGTAGTTGGGACTGCAGGTGCACACACCACACCCGGCTGATTTTTGTATTTGTTCTGTAGAGACGGATCTCACTGTGTTGCTCAGGCTGACCTTGAACTCCTGGGCTCAAGTCATCCCCCTGTCTTGGCCTTCCATAGTGCTGGGATTACAGCTGGGATTTACCGCGCCTGGCTAGACTATGTTCTTATGGTTTTGGAGAGAGTGGTGTGCCACAGATGTCACTCCATGTCCTGTGCCATGTGCAACTGAACAGGGTAGAGGCCTCACATCTCCCCATAAGGCCTCCAGGACTGTGGACATGGGGTTGCCAGATAGGCTGTGAGCTGTGCAAACAACACAGATGTATCTGCCCTGCGGGGGCAGATGGAGGGGCTGGGGGAGTCCCCAGGTGAGGGCAGTAGGGTCCTGGGGATTCCGGATGGAGGGCTGTGGAGTCTGTGCTGGAGGTACTGCTCAGCTGTTGGTTGTAAACTTGGCATCTTCTTCCTGACACTTCAGGTTGGCCCAGCCCCCACATCCCGTCATCCCTGCATCTCATGAGTACACACCCTCCGACCTTCTCTCTCAAGTCCACCAAATCGAAAGCAGGACAGGGCTCCACTCAGGCTCCAGGTCATTCTGCACCTTGCCACCGTGTGCCAATGGTTTTAGACAGGTGTCCACAGCAAAGTAAGGCAACTAAGTGTTGATGTGTCCTCAGGTGGTGGGTACTCTTGCGGGGAGAAGCTTGTTCACACCTTTGAGTCTTTTGGCCTGGGTGACGTTGCCAGGCATCTTTTAAAAATAAGATTTAGGGCCAGACCCAGTGGCTCACGCCTGTAATCCCAAGACTTTGGGAGGCCGAGGCAGGTAGGTAATCTAAGGTCAGGAGTTGGAGACCATCCTGGCAAACATGGTGAAACCCCATCTCTACTAAAAATAGAAAAATTAGCCCAGAGTGGTGGTGAGCACCTGTAGTCCTGCTGCTGCGGAGGCCAAGGCAGGAGAATCGCTTGAACCCGAGAAATGGAGGCGTCTCAAAAAAAAAAAAAAAATTAGCATTAGGTGCATGACAGGAAAACACCTGGCTTAAACCTTTCTCTGTGGCAGGGCCTGGGAAGTAGATAGAATACAGTGGGTTTGTTTGTTTGTTTGTTTGTTTTGAGACGGCATCTTGCTCTATCGCCCGGGCTATGTAGTGCGGTGACACAATCTCGGCTCACTGCAACCTCTGCCTCCCAGGTTCAAGCAATTCTCCTGCTTCAGCCTCCTGAGTAGCTGGGATTATAGTTGCACACCACCATGCCCAGCTAATTTTTGTATTTTTTTTTTTAGTAGAGACCAAGTTTTACCTGTTGGCCAGGGTGGTCTCAAACTCCTGACATTGTTATCCGCTCACCTCAGCCTCCCAAAGTGCTGGGATGACAGGAATGAACCACCACGCCTGGCCGTACACAATGTTTTTCTAACTACTACCTAATCACAGATTCCCCCATGGGATACAGTGCTAAGAATATACCCACGGTGCAGGAGGTAGAGCTTCATGCTCCTTTACCTGCTGCTGGGGTGGCATGCGTGGGGATGTGGCTCCTTCTGTGAAAGATGACACTACCTCCCAACCCCAGCCTGGCAGGAAACAGGCTGTAGGTCAGATGGACCCAGCAGGTTTTGTTCCCAGCGCTTTCCTGGCTGGAGCTGCTTTCACTTTGCAGTGGCGTGCTGTACCGTGGAAGAAGCAAGGCGTTCTTCGTGGCAGTCAGACCTGGGTTGCTAGATGGGTTTTTCATCCCACTTCTGTGCTGAGAGTTTGCTTAGTTAGTAAAAAAACTCTTAAATCCAAAAAATTATTGGGTATAATCCCACAGCAAGTGAAATGTCAAAGGCTGACATTTGGAAAACAGCATTGTCAAGCAGAGTTTCAGCCAAAACCTGTGCTGTGACAGCTGAGCCTGGAGTCCAAAAGAAACTAAAAGAGGGAGGTGGCACTTGCTGCCAGGGTGTCCACCACTGTCTGTGAGGAGGATGGAAGATGGGCTTCCGCCCGGATGTCAAAATTAGTGGCATCTTGACACAGTAGGCGTCTCACCCTCTGCTGCTGAGGAAGTGGCACTGTCACCCTGTAGGCGTGTGCCCCCTGCTCCTCTCAGTCTCCATGCACTGTCCAGTCTGTGCCGCTTTCCTTCCAAAGTGCCCTCTGTTCTCTTCGGCCCCTCAGCTCCTGTCTGCTGTGGACTCACTGTTCTGTGTCGCTCTTGGTCCCGCTCCAGTTCCGTTTTCTTCATTTAAAGTCACGTCCCCTGGTGGGGAATCTCACTGTCGTTTCACACTGTGTATATTGTGCAAATAAGGTTCTTCCTGTTGCCCAAACATAGCATTAGGATTTTAAACTGCGCTTTTTCAGCCTGGGCCCTCCCCTCCCTCTCCCAGGCTCCCTGTGTCAGTGCCTGTGCCTCTTCTCCCGGTCGCAGGGGAGGCTGCAGGGCTGCGTTGCACACGTGGCCCACTCTGTGCTGAGCGCTTGGAGGGAGGCCGCTAAGACTTGTGGGTTTCTTTCTGATGTGGGGGGGTAGCATCTGTGAAGCAGAGCAGAGTTTCCCAGCCGGGAGTGGTTGACCTGTGGCCTGGGTTTCTCTTTATTGTGGGGACCTGTTCCTGGTAGAATGGTTAGCTGCACCCCCACCTCTACCCAGCAGGTGCCAGTAACACTTTCTCCCCTGCCCCAGTTATGACAACCATAAAAACCCCAGAACTTAGACGTTGCTAAGTCTCCCTGGGGGGCACAGTCGCCCTGGTGAGAGCCACTGGAATAGACTGTGTGTCAGGGCCCTGTGTTCCCGAGACACGGCACCCACACTGTGGGCCAGGTGTTAGCGTGGCCTCGTGCCAAGCAGCTCCCAGAAGGAGCCCCATGTAGAGGCAGGCACACATCCCTGCCTGTGACTGGCCCAGCCAGCGTTCTGTTTTCACACTGCTGTGGCCTGGGCACATCAGGGGAGGAGATTTGATAGCACATCTGAGCTGACCAGGTATTTGGGGGACTGGGCTTGGAGTCCTCTGTGTTGAAACTTGTCCACACCGGTGCCACGAGGGATGCTCAAACGCACATCTGTGGCTGATCTCCTGACTGATCTGTGTCTCCCTCCGACACCCCATAGCCAACAACACCAGTACCAGCAAGGCACACGCTTCCTGTCCTTAACATCTCACTCCTCAGGGTGCCTCCTGTTTCTTCGCACACCCGCTCAGGTGGCCTAGGTGGCCTGAGTGACCCTTGCGGTCCCCATGTGAGGACAGTGTTGAGGGAGCGAGGAGATTTATCCACTGGATGATCCACGTCCCCCTGAGCTGGGGCAGGGCTGCCCAGTGTCACAGAGTCCAGTGGTCAGGTCGAGTCTTGTCGAGAGAGCTTTTTGGCTTCCAGTGTGCCTTGTGGTTTGGTTGGCAGCCGCCACGGTACCCAGGAGCCGCAGGCAGTACTGCCTGGTTGGTGTCAGACCAGGGGCCGGGTCAAGAGCAAACTTGTACTTTCCAAGGGACAGTGCTTTCCTTTGAGCATCTGTCTGGAGACCGTTTAATAACCACAGAGACCGCTTTGATGAAAAAGAAAGGTCTCTAAAACACATGTTTGAGTGAGTGTCGTCAGACTTGACTTCAGTCATCTGTTCTTTGGGAACCAGTTCTTCAGGGGCTGAAACTCTTCTCCAGTTCATGGTTGGGAGGTTTGAGCTGAAGGTAGCTTTTCTTGGAAAGTGCTCCTGATGGCCATGGAAGCATGCTTTGCTGTTTTATGTCCTTCAGAGGGTGCTCGATACCAGAGTACCCTGTCTCTAGAGCAGCTCGTTAGATGGGGGTGTCAGCTTCCCTGCGTTCTGTGGTCATGGGCACCTGTTGCCTCCGTGGCCCTTCTCAGCTATCGTGCTGACTAATCGGAACCGAGCTGTTCTTGAGTGTGGCTTACAGCGCCTTTCAGGTGAGGTCCTGTCCACCGTGGAGGAACAGTACTGCCCCACTACCTGGCCAGGGACTTCTGCATGACAGCTGCGTCGGCACCTTTGCCGGACTTGTTGTTGGGTCTGGAGGAAAGTCATTGTACAATTATGTTTTTCCAGGCCCATGAATTAGCCTCTCACATTTTGTCATTTAAAAAATTATTCATGGGCCAGGCAAGGTGGCTCATACCTGTAATCTTAGCAATTCAGGAAGCTGAGGTGAGAGGATCATTTCAGCCTAAGTACTCTGAGATCAGCCTAGGCAACATAGCAAGACCCCCATCTGTACAAAAAGTTTAAAAATTAGCTGGGTGTGGTGGTGTGTACCTGTAATCCCAGCTACTTGGGAGCCTGAGGCAGGAGGATCACGTGAGTCTGGGAGGTTGAGATTGCAGTGAACTGAGGTTGCACCACTGCACTGGGCTTGGGCAACAGAGCGAGACTCTTATTCAGTCAGTCAGTCGTAAATAAATGAAAAAAACTAAAAACATAAAATTTGTTCACATATGAGATTTTACTCAGTGGCTCACTTGTCAGTTTTTAATAAAGCAGTGTGTTCCCCTGAATCTCTGCTGAAATGGAAGCGTGCCATGCGTATTCTCCCCTGGCTGGCCTCTGGCTCTGCACCCCCACTGGTGCTGCTCTGCATCTGGGCTGGGAAAGCAGGCCTGGGCTGGATACTGCATCTGGTGGAGACGCAGCTGGGGCCCACCTTGCAGGAGGCTAGAGTTTACTGCTGTCCTATACTCCCCTCCTGCTGTGTCCTTGAGCTGTGCTTGGGGGCTGGGCACACAGATGAACTTAGATGCAACCCATAAGCATGTCCATGTTGATCTGATGCACATGGTGATGGGACAGGTGTCGGGGGGATGATGTGGCAGAGACAGGTGGTGCTTTCCCCTCCTCCCCGACCTGTGGAACACTGATGGCTGCTTATGGGAGTGGCCAGGTTAATTTGCAGCCATGCCATGGTGCCTGGGACAGTGCGGTGTGAAGGCCAGCTCCTCCTGCCTCCCTTCCCTTGTGTGGATCCCTACAGATCAGTGCAGTCCTCCTGTTCTGCAGTCCAGGGCAGCCCTGGAGGCCCAGTGCTGTGTCCAGGTATGCCCGGTGTTCCACGTGCCATGGCTGGCTGGCCTTGTGAAGGACAGTCCAGGCCCATCACAGTTCTTGCTGGCCCCAAGCCTGGTGATTATGACCTTTTTCCCACTTGCCATTGTCCCTGAAGATGGAAGGTTCTTGCTAATATCCGAGGGGAGAGTTGCTAGAGTTTGATAGCACTTAGGTTATGTTTTAGCAAGCTTTGGTTCTAGGGACAGGTCATAAAAGTACCGACTGAGCTCCAGGACTTTTGTCTGACTCCTGGCTTCTCTTGTGAAATGGATGTTTATGAAAGCTGTAAGGCTCATTTGACTTACTGCCGAGCCTTAGGAGCCTTCGAGAAAACACAGCTTTCCATAAATAGGTGGTGCTCTTATTTATTTATTTATTTTGAATCACACTTTATCACCCAGGCTGGAGTGCAGTGGGTTGGTCTCGGCTCAGTGCAATCTCCGCCTTCCGGGTTCAAGTGATACTCCCGCCTCAGCCTTCCAGGTAGCTGGGACTACAGGTGTGCGCCACCACGCCCAGCTAATTTTTTGTAGAGGTGGGATTTTGCCATGTTGCCCAGGCAAGCTGATCTTGAACTCCTGAGCTCGGGCAATCTGCCCACCTTGGCCTCCCAAAGTGATAGCATTACAGGCATGAGCCACCACGCCCAGCCTCCTATTTATTTATTTTTGTTTGTTTGTTTTGTTTTGTTTTTGGAGACTAGGTCCCTCTCTGTTGCTCAGACTGGAGTGAAGTGGCACGATCTTGGCCCGCTGCAGCCTCCACTTCTTGGGCTCAAGTGAGCCTCCTTCCTCAGCCCCCTGAGTACCTAGGATTACAGGCACACAACCCCATGCCTGGCTAATTTTTCTAAATTTCATAGAGATGGGGATTGGCTGTGTTGCTTAGGCTGGCCTCGAACTCCTGAGCTCAAGCGATCTGCCTGCCTCGGCCCAGTTTACAGGTGTGAGCCACCACACTCGGCCGAGTGGTACTCCTAGGGTGCCCATTCTAGCCAAGGGTTCTGTGTTGCTGGTCACATTTATACCATATGCCAGGCACCAGCCACCCTCTGCAGGCTGTGCACAGGCCCCAAACTTAGGGAAGATTTTTAGTCGATGAGATTTGGGAGTCTCTAATTAAAGAGTTTACTTTGTTCTTGGTGAGCCTACGAATCTAGAGGGCTCCATGCTTCAGGGAAGCCAAAGCCTAGTGCATGCTCCAGCTGGCTGCTCAGCCAGCTTCTTGGACACATAAGAACATTTCTCTACCCTCAGGGCTGCAGCCCACCTTCTACAGAGCTGGGAACCTTAGAGTTCACATTCTGTTTGGCTTGGATTTGTGTCATAGCTGGGCTCAGTGGCTCACACTTATAATCCCCGCACATTGGGAAGCTGAGACTGGAGGATTGTTTGAACACAGAAGGTCGAGGCTGTGGTGAACAGTGATCAATTGCACCACTGCACTGCAGCCTGGGCAACAGAGCAAGACCTCGTTTTCCCGCCTCCAGCAAAATAAGATCATAAAAGAAAAATCCATAATCCCACTACTTTAATGACCATGTTTTTCATGTTGTGGTTTTCTTGTTAGTATCTTCTGTAGATATGCCTGTAACACTTTGCAATGTTAGTATTTGTAACAATTTTGTATTCTTTTGTATATATATATATATATATATATATATATATATATATGTATATATTTCACTTTCTAATTGGATGTGATTGCAAGCTTATAAAAAAGTTTCTGGAAGAGTACAGAAAATTTCAATATCCTCTTAACCCAGACACACCACTTGCTTTAATGTTGTAACCATGTTTCCATAGCCTTTCTATTTACTTTTAAGGGCTGTATATATTCCATTGAGCGTATATGCCCCAATTGAGTTAATCTTCTGTTTGTTGTGAGCATGTAGGCTATTATAAGCTTTTGCTGTGATGTCCAAAGCTGCAGTGGAATATTTTATAAATGTGACTTTAAAAGTTATTCTCTTAGGTGGAGCTTCTAGGAGGGATTCAAAGGATGATTACTGTGTATCTGAGAGATTTTGTACGCAGGGAATACTTGATAGTATTTGAAGTTTTTTTTTTTTTTTTTTGAGATGGAGTTTCACTCTTGTCACCCAGGCTGGAGTGCAGTGGCACGATCTCAGCTCACTGCAACCTCCACCTCCTGGGATCAAGCAGTTACTCCTGCCTTGGCCTCCGAAGTACCTAGGATTACAGGTGCCCGTCACCACGCCTGGCTAATTTTTTGTATTTTTAGTAGAGACGGGGTTTCAGCATGTTGGGTAGGCTAGTCTTGAACTCCTGACCTCTGGTGATCCACCCGCCTTGACCTCACAAAGTGCTGGGATTACAGGCGTGAGCCACCGTGCCCAGCCTGAAGTTTTTTTAATGTTCAACAATTTATTAAACTTCTATATCTGCTAAAAATGTTACTGAGCATTTAAACACATACTAGAAAATGAAAATGTATACATTTTGTTGATCAGATTCTTTAAGATATTTGGAAGTTCTTTGTTCATATCTCATCACTACTGTGTGTTTGCTTGACTCCTTCATGTTTTCATATGTATTTTTATACCTCGTCTGGAGTTATGATGAATTTAGCAGACCTGTGAGAAAGGGAAGCCTGTCTCCAGCTACAGTGCTGGTGTGTCGCTCTGGAGTGGGATGTGTCTTCTGGGTGGCCCTTCTTCTGTCTGCCCCAGGGCTGGCCTCCTGTGTGGTCCTGGGCCTCTGTGCCGCCAGCGCTGCCTGGCGCCTCTTGTACTTGCCACCTGCTGCCTCCCTTCTCCACCTCTGTGTTCCTCGTGTTGGGGTCACGGAATGTTCTGTCTAGATTTGTTTTTGTCTTTGTTATGTGTCTTGCAATCTTTTTTTTTTTAAATTGTTTTTTTGAGATAGCATCTTGCTCTGGCCTACGCTGGAGTGCAGTGGCGCAATCATGGCTCATTACAACCTTGACCACCTGGGGTCAGGCAGTTCTCCTGCCTTAGCCTCCCATGTAGCTGGGACTACAGGCACACACCACCATGCTTTGCTTATTTTTTATCTTTTTGTAGAGACAGGATCTCACTGTGTTGCCCAGGCTGGTCTTGAACTCCTGGCCCCTAGGGATTCTCTTACCTTGGCCTCCCAAAGTGCTGGGATTACAGGCATGAGCCACTGTGCCCAGCCTGCTTGTTTTAACTAATCGTATATGTGTGTGTGTGTGTGACAGAGTTTTGCTCTTGTTGCCCAGGCTGGAGTGCAATGGCATCATCTTGGCTCACCGCAACCTCTGCCTCCTGGGTTCAAGCGATTCTCCTGCCTCAGCCTCCCGAGTAGCTGGGATTACAGGAATGCGTCACCACGTCTGGCTAATTTTGTATTTTTAGTTGAGACAGGAGTTTCTCCATGTTGATCAGGCTGGTCTCGAACTTGCTACCTCAAGTGATCTGCTCACCTTGGCATCCGAAAGTGCTGGCTTTAGAGGCATGAGCCACCGCGCCCGACTGTTTTTAGTGTTGAAAAGGATTGCAGCTTGGCTGGTGAGGGTCCCTTCAGGAGGGCTTCACTGCTCCTCTGTCCTGGCACAGATGCAGGAGGAGGTACCCTGGGTTTTCAGACATAACAGGGACTCCAGGACCCTACTGAGACACGGAGTCAAGAGCTCTCCAGGGTTCTTTGAGTGGGGAGTAGTATCGGAAACCACCATCAGCGTGCCTGGGCTTGCCTTGCGTTGTTCTACTATAGTGCCGTGGGGGGAGGGGGGCCATTGCCACCACTGTGAGGACACACTGGTGTCTGGGGAGGGAGGGATTGTTATGGCTGTGGGTGCACCTTGCACGTCTTGCAGACATAGCTTTGCATGCTGATCTTCCGTCTGTGCCTGCTTACATTGTTAACTGGGTTTCTATCCTTCCTCTTCTTCCTATTTCTGTGTCTCATTGACAACTAACTGTTGTGTAGTCGCTTTGTTGACAGTTGCCAAACTGCTTTCCAAAAACATTTCCACCGCAATCCTGGTTTTTGGTGCCAGCCGCTTTATTTTAGTCTTGCCAGCGCTGGGTGTCTCTGTGTATTGTAAACACATGTGATCGTCACTCTTATCTCTCCATTCCCCCATAATTAAAGATGTACCATGCTGTCTCTGCTCGAGTTACCTTGGCCTTGGGGGAGTCGGCTAGGCTCATGCAGCTCGAGGGAGAGGAAGAGGGCAAGGCACTGCCCAGTGGAGTAGTGGACGGCCATGGCACGGGCAGGGCTCAGGAGAGGAGGCCGGCAGCTCCCAGCGGACCTTGGGGCCCAGCTGGCCTGCCCGCTGTGCTTGGGGTTTGTTTTTGACTGTTGAGATGAGGTCCTTACACCTTAGTCCATGCATTGAGGACAAGGCAGCCACCTTCAGCCTTACCTCTTTCTCCTCTTTGTCCCGCAGTATGACGCCGTGCCCATCCAGTCCAGCGTGGTGTTATGTTCCTGCCCGTCCCCATCAATGGTGAGGACCCAGACTGAGTCCAGCGCGGCCCCTGGCGTTCCTGGTGGCAGCAGGCAGGGCCCCAGCATGGATGGCACCGCAGCTGAGCCTCGGCCCAGTGCCGGCTCCCTGCAGCACAGCCAGCCGCCGCAGCCTCGCAAGAAGCGGCCTGAGGACTTCAAGTTCGGGAAAATTCTTGGGGAAGGCTCTTTTTCCACAGTGAGTATATGCTGCTGCTGCTGCTTGTCAAATGCGTGTGACTTCCTTGGGAGGCTCACCTTCCTCTGGTCTTGCCGGAGACTCCCACA
This sequence comes from Cacajao melanocephalus, assembly GCA_963573385.1. NCBI lineage: Eukaryota > Metazoa > Chordata > Mammalia > Primates > Pitheciidae > Cacajao > Cacajao melanocephalus. Next base: position 141,249 of record CAUYLG010071855.1, read on the forward strand.
CAAGGCTGGTGTCCTTCTGGGCAGCAAGTCTCAGGCCACTTGAGGGGCGTTGGCTGTTATAAAGGCCGCTTGAGTCTTTGGAGGCTGGGTGCCCACCAAGCAGATCGTGTGATGAGTGTAGCTAAATGTTTAACCTGGTTTTGTAGATGAGAGCGTTAAGACATCTCTCTTGATAGTCTGGAGAGGTTTTTTCTGATGGAGTGAGTTTCGTTTTAACCTGGCATCAGCAAGTTACATTCTGTGTCCTTGTGTCTCACTGGCAGGGCCCTGGGAAGCTTTTCTTTTCCTTAGATTGAAATTTAGTATCAGTATTAGTGTCTCTCCAGAGTTTTTTGGGGACATCTAATGACTCTTTATTTCTCTGTTTTGTTTTTTTAAATACATTAAGCTACTGCTGGACATTCTGGACATTTGCTGGCGATACAGCCTCCAGATTCTTGTGTTCTGAGTTTCGCAAACAAATACTGTCGCAGTACTGTCAGGCCACACTTGTTACCTTTCTCAGGGTGTTTTTTCCTCTGAAAGCAAAGAAATGAAGGTTCAAAGCAGCTGACATGGGACCCTTTGCTGATGTGGGACCCATGAAACTGTGTGTGGTTGTGGATTTAGTGAAGGTTGTAATGGGTTCTGGGGAGGTCTGAGCAACTCGGGGTGCACTGTCTCCATGTGGGCCTCTGTAAAGAGACAGATTCCTGCACTGCCACTGTGGTCGCCAGGGTGGCCACTGTGTATGTGCTAGGACCGTTACAGGGAGCCCTGGGGGCTCCTCACTCTTGAGAGCTTGAGTGAGTTCCTGAGTAATTCTTTCTTGCCTGACCTTTGTGAAGAAACTATAATGCGAGATATATTTTCCTTTTTACTCTTTTTTATGTATATGAAATATTACAAAATGCAAAGAAAAACATGATATATAGCTCGCCCGCATTCCTGACATTGTTTTAGTTAATGTTAATGTTTGCTGCCTTTATACTTTAGATTTTTTAAATTGCCCCTTTTATGAAATAATTTTGTTTATAGAAAGATTGTGCCATCATGAAAAATACCTTCAACCGTGAGGTGCTGGGCTGTCATTTCATGCAAAGTTTTGGGACTCAGATCCTTTCATAAAGAAGAATCTCTCTGTGGAAAGCCTTGGGCATTCTCCACGGCTGCTTCCATCAGTCCGGTGAAAGAAGAGGCCTCCTCTTTTCTCAGCTTTACTTTTTTTTTGAGACAGAGTGTTTCCCTCTCGCCCAGGCTTGAGTGCATGGCATGATCATAGTTCACTGCAGCTGTGACTTCCTCTTATCTCAGCCTCGTAAGTGGCTGAAATTACAGAAATGCACCACCATGCCCAGCTAATTTTAAAATGTTTTATAGAGATGGGGTCTTACTTTGTTGCCCAGGCTGGTCTTGAACTCCTAGGCTCAAGTGATCCTCTCTCCTCAGCCTTGTACTGTGCTTGGCCTCTGTTTTACTTCCTTATATTCCTTTTTTAAATTCAATTTAACTTTGTTTTATAATGTATGTATTTATCCTTTTAGAAACAGGATCTCACTCTGTCACCTAGACTGGAGTGCAGTAGCATGATCATAGCTCACTGCAGCCTCCACCTCCTAGGCTTAAGAGATCCTCTTGCCTCAGCCTCCTGAGTAACTAGGACCATAGGCATGTGCCACCATATGTGGCCCTTACATTTATCTTGACTGAAAAATGTAGCCTTATTTGTGAAGTTGCCTGTGTTCCTGGGTTCCCGAGGTGGGTGGAGAGCAGGTACTGTCCCTCCTGGGGCTGCAGCTTGGCTCGTGTCTTTATGAACATGCACGAGGGAGGAGCCCAGCAGAGCACTGTGAGCTGGAGGCTCCTTCCTGGGGCTGTTCTGAATTCACAGTATTGGGTCTCAAATTACATGTGTTACCCTTAGTTCTTTCTCAGCATTCCTGAAATAGAGATCACACAAAAGTTGATTTCCAGGGGTGTGGTGGGAAAGGACAGTGATAGTTAAGAGGCTGGGCAAAAGCCAGATGCAGTGCTGGAGACCCTGGGAGGTCCCCCGAGAACAGTCACAACCTCCAGGGAAGGACATGTCATGTGCCATTCTCTGGAAGAGGATCCTTCCTTCCTGTAGGGAACGTGCTCATGAATTGTTGAGTTTAGACAACAGAAAGATCACATCAGTATCCCCTTAGAAAGGGTTCCACTGAATATTAGCACTCGTTAACAATTCTTTTTTCCTTTTTTCTGCATATGAAGCTAGCACGTGCTCTTGCAGAGAAATGTGACATCGCATAAACACATAAGCTAGAGATGGGAGCCCTGCCCGGCCCACTTCCCCTCACTCCCGGCTCCTCTGGGAAGATCTTGGGTACATAGAGTCCACAGAATCCAACCTTGTCCTTCCTGAGCACTGCAGGCGTCTCACAGGTGCTTTCCAGGGTCTCTTCTGACGCATCCTGTCAGGAATCCTGCCCCGATTGCAGCTCACTGCCCCGGGCCAGGTCCACCTGGCCCTGTGACCTCCTGAAGGTCTTCCTGCCAGCCCCCAGGAATGCAACAGGACAGGTTTCTTCTGCTCCCTGCTCCTCAGGCCGTCCCCTGCTGGTGTCTTAGGAGATGCTTACGGACCACCTGGTGGAGGGGGGTCTCCTTGAGGCACAGCTGTCTCAAGCACTCTGGTTAACCTGTGGGCCCACCAGGAAATCCAGTCTGGTGCCTCTGGGTGTGCCCAGGCTAGTCAGAGTGGAGGTCTCTCCTGTTTGGGATGCCTCACTGGTGTGCTCTGTCTCAGAGGTGGGGTTTGAGTGCACGGCTCAGGTCGGCTGCGGAGAGGACAGGGCAGGAGGCCCGCGGGCATCCTGGGAAGGTGGCTCCCTCTTATGGGCACGCAGGGCCATGCATGTTGGTTTAGTTCCCTGTGTCCTTTACAGCCAGGTTCTGTTCATGGTATCCACCAGCACCATCCAACGAAATGTATGATAACAATTATTTGAAAAAAAAAATTCAGGGCAGCTTTTGCAATGAATGTATACTAGAAGGACATATTTTTTCCAAGGAACCCTTTGTGCCCCACCACTTACGGTGGTGGTACTCCTGTGTCTTCCTGCTCTTCGTGAAGGGCGTGCCAGTTGAAGACGCTCCTGAATTTATACTTTCATTGCACCATGAGGACTGTTAGCAGCTGATCAAGAAGCTTCTGAAAACAGTAGAGAGACTGATGTGTTTTCTGTCAGTCATTAGAACACATTAACACAACCGTTGGCTTTTAGCTCTATTTGTTAGCACAAGACCCAAAATATTTCACTGTAGGTTCAAACCTTCAGTGGGGACAGGAAGCCTGCGTGTCAGGCAGAGGGACTTGTCAGACCCAGTGTCCCGGTTTTACATTGTGTTTTTTTTTTTTTTTTTTTTTTCTCATTTTCTTTCCAAACCAGGTTGTCCTGGCTCGAGAACTGGCAACCTCCAGAGAATATGCGAGTGAGTACGGGCTTCAGGGAGCTGTGCGCCTGAGAGCAGGGCCAGCGGCTCCGTGCAGGGCAGCCGGGGTGGCAGGACCGGGGTTTCTGTGCTGACTTCAGGGTACAGGACACTGTTGGCCTTAGATACCACCAGGCTGGTGTGTACAGTGCTTGAAAGACTTTAATTTGTACCATTTATCTTTGTGAGTCATGTTTTCAGTGTTTTTTATTTCTGATTGTTAGTAATTCACTTCTCTCTCACCTGAAGTTAAAATTCTGGAGAAGCGACATATCATAAAAGAGAACAAGGTCCCATATGTAACCAGAGAGCGGGATGTGATGTCGCGCCTGGATCACCCCTTCTTTGTTAAGCTTTACTTCACGTTTCAGGACGACGAGAAGCTGTGTATCCTTTGCGTGGTTGGTGCCATCTGAAGCAACACCAGTCACCCCTCTTCGCTTGGAATCAGATCCTGTTATATGTTCTCACAAGCAACCCCACCTCCCCGCCGAGTGCGGTCCCTCAGGCCACTGACATTCAGGGAGGCAGCACCAGGGTGTGGCTGCATTTCTGCCCAGAACGTCACCTCCCGGAGAAGCCATTGGTGTGGCTCCAGCATATTCCCCTCTGGTGCGGCTTGCTTGGTTGGTGTCCCTTGCTTCCCTAGTGTACCATCTTTTCTGTTTTTAAACCTCGGCTCAGGAATCTGGGAGCCAAGGTCCCGTGGAAGTTAGGGTGGGCCCCACCTCTGCCCCATCCAGTTCGCCTGTGGGCCTGCCAGTGGCTGGGCTGGGCGGACCACATTGTCCTCACCCCCAGAGGTGCAGTCTGCATCTACTCTTTCCCTCCCCTGCCATCCTTCAAGCTGGCCCAAGTGTCGTGGCTTCCCTGTCCTGCCTGAGGAGGGGCCTGAGTCCTCCCACCTGCCCTCCCCGTCTCTCCCGAGCACCCGGCTCTCCTGTGTTAGAGCTCTGCTCGGGCCCGCTCCCACTCTGAACACCAGCCTGTAGCTCCTTTGGCTGCTGGCTGAGTCTGTGTGCTCTCCTTGTTTGGAGGTGCTTGTCGAGTGCAGGGTGATGGGGATGTGCTGGTATGCCAGGTGACGGCTCTGCCCTCGAGAATCTTAGATTATGGTGGAGGAGCTGGGTGCGCACACACTCTCTGTGTCAGAGACTTCCCAGCAGCAAGATGTGCTGCCAAGAGTGTTAGGGCTGGGCAGGGGCTGGTGGCAGTGTGGGGCTCTTGAAACTCCTGGGCAGGAGCGTGTGTGGGGGTCATGAAAAGCTGTGGTGGGCTGGCCCCCTGAGCCTTGGCAGCCTGGCACTGACTCTGGACTTCTTCTGTTTGTTGCGGGGAATGTGGGGTTTGCTCTGGCTAGGCCAGGCGGCAGAACGAGTGGGAGAGCAGGGGCAGGGGGAGTGGTCGAGGTCTTATGAACAGACTGTGCAAGAGAATGGAGTCAGGAGCGGCTCCTGGGAGTTGGCCCTCAAGCCTAGTGGACAGTGGTGTCTGCTGCTGAGCTGGAGAGACCAGGGTGGTGCGGGGCTGGCATTTCATGCATCCGCTGGTGCCGCCGTTCAGGTCTGAGTGGGCGGTTAGGTGCTGCCAGCAGAGCTCCAGGAGGAGTCAGGGCCATGAGGAGTTTCACAGCGAGCTGGCAGGCTGACTAGAGGATGGCTGGTCTGTGGGTGGAGCCCGGGTTCCCCCAGTGCAGAGGTAAACGCGAGGAGGGGCCTGCCAGGAGACTGTGACGGGGTGCTGCTTCTGAGTTCGAAGGAGAGAAGCCCAGAAGCCACCGGATCAAATGGTTTCTGTTGGAGGGTGCTGGCTGCCTGGCGAGGGGCTATGAAGCAGTCATGTGCACAGAGCCTGACCCATGGGTCCGCCGTGTGCCAGTTGTTGATGGTGGGTGGGCAGTTTGTTGGGGGGATTGTTGAAGGAAGAATAAGAGGTGAGGAAATGGAGACGACTTGGGATGGGTTCTCCCCAGGGATTTTGCCTAGAGAGGAGCAAGGGAGTGGCTGAGCAGCTGCCACACATGCGGCCTGGGGTGGGATTTGCTGTTGCTTTGTGGAGGGTCTTAGAGAATGCTGGCTTCTAGGCAGGACTTCTGTCCTCCAGTGTCATCCCTGTTCCTACCTCTGTTCCCCGCCCTCAGTGGCTTCTTCATGGTATGTTGTGTCTCTCTCACCTTCAAGGCTGCCCCAGCCCCGCTCATGGTGTCCTGAGACATGTCCCACATGTCTCACATGTCTCTGCTCCTCTGAGCCACAGGAGTCCCTCTGGCTTCCTGCAGAGCCCTCGGAATGCGGCTGCTTGTTGGTGTGAGGCTGTAGCAGAGGTGGACACGCTTGACTTCTCCCGTCCTCTCCGCGCAGGGGCTCAGAGTCCAGAGGAGAGCGATCTTGCTGACTATTTCCAAATGGGATTGGCCAGAGCAGTGCAGGTGGTGGGAACTCCAAGTCTTTGTCCAGCGGTCCATGTTGCTGTTCGTCATTAAGTCAAATTCCAAAGCCCCAGGAGGTCGTGAAGGCCCACTCACCCCTGATGGGAACGAGACCCAGGGACTTGTGCCCCACCTGGCATCCTTAGTGGGGGTTGTATTTAGAGATGGACCTGGACAGGGGCCACTTTGGGCAGCCTGGGTTTCTCCTCATTGTCTTCTTTTGGGTTTCTCCTCACTGCCCTGAAGCTCCAGACTCATCCTTGGTAGGAGATGATGGTACCCTGGCAAACAGAAACCAAAATGAAGCAGGCAGGCCAGCCTGACTCCAAGCACGAGCCGCCCTTCCTGGCCTCAAGGGCCACTGCTCAGGGCAAGCAGGGACTCAGGTCCCCACGTCCTGAGCTTCCAGTGACTGTGAAGTATCTGGAGCTTTCCAGTAATGGACATAGACGTTTGGCGCTTCCAGGGGAATCTGTATATGGGATCCATTTATTGTTGGCCTTAAGTCCTCTTGGAAAAGGAGGCTACATATGGTGCCATCACAGGACAGTGGTGCCTAGAGGACGGGCCCTCCCAGACAGACTGCATGAGTGCAGAAGTTTACGAAATGGCTTTTGTCTTACAAAATGTGTCACTTGGCTAGGCGCAGTGGCCACGCCTGTAATCCCAGCGCTTTGGGATGCCGAGGTGGGCGGATCACGGGGTCAAAAGGTTGAGACCATCTTGGCCGACATGGTGAAACCCCGTCTCTACTAAAAATACAAATATTAGCTGGGCATGGTGATGGGCACCTGTAGTCCCAGCTACTCGGGAGGCTGAGGTAGGAGAATCTCTTGAACCCAGGAGGCGGAGGTTGCAGTGAGCCAAGATCAAGCCACTGCACTCCAGCCTGGGCGACGAAGTGAGACTCCATCTCAAAAAAAAAAAGTGTTACTTTATCCATGAAGGAGGGTGCATGGAAGGGCAATGCCACGAGTGGATGCACAGCACAAAGAGCCTGGGTCTCAGTCAGGGCAGGGACTGCCCCGCCCTCCGATCTCCGCTTCCCCAGCCCCTGGAATCTTGGTGCATTGAAGCCTGCACGTGAGTTATATGCACTTTTTGGTCAGGGTCTGTAGGCCCTGTCTCCAGTGGTTCCCTCTCACTGAGGCCGTAGACGCTGCATGGGCCATAGGGGCATTCGGGGCTGAGAGGCTCTGTTCACCTTTCCTGGAGACACTGTCATTGTGTTCTTGATGAGAAACCCCATGCTGGTTTCACATCTTGGAGCAGGGGCCTGGGATTCCCATCAGATCCAGTGATATGACTGTCTTGGGACATAGGTACTTTCAGTTTGCATTTAGTTAAAAAACATTCTTACCAGACTTTTAAGGTTAGTTTTTGAAAAATGATTTTTACAAAATAAAAAAAATTGGCCAGGTGTGCCTATAGTCCAGCCACTTGGGTTGATTAAGGTGGGAGGATTGCTTGAGTCGAGGCTGCAGTGAGCAATAATTGTGCCCCTGCCCTCCAGCCTGGGCAACAGAGTAAAACCTGTTAAAAAACAAGAGTTTTACGCTTTTCCTTAACTGCATAATATTCAGATTTCGGCCTTAGTTATGCCAAAAATGGAGAACTACTTAAATATATTCGCAAAATTGGTTCATTCGATGAGACCTGTACCCGATTTTACACGGCTGAGATTGTGTCTGCTTTAGAGTACTTGCACGGCAAGGGCATCATTCACAGGTAACCTCGGGGGTGGCTGGGTGGTGTTTGCAGGACGTCAGTTCAGTGATCAGGGCCAGTGACTGTTTGGCTCACAGGCCATGGCTGATGCCCAGATCGTCCCCACCCTTGAGGTCAGCCTGGTTGGAGTGCTCCTGGGATGGGTGTGACTGAGATGCCTGCCAATGCCACAGCATGAGTGCCAAGGCGAGGCCACATGTCCATGGAGCCATGGCATGCAGAGGCTCTCCTGCAAACACCATGTCAAAGGGTCGAGTGTCTTTGCTGGCAAGCTAATGATTCTTTGCACCGTCTTAACTGATGCTTTGTATCTTTTTCAGTTGTAGCTTTTGTGTGTACTTATTTCTGGTCTCATTTTCCATGACTTTCTGATAAAGTCATCTCAGAAGTGTCCATAGCTGTCATTTTGTGAGTTAAAAATGATAGATTATCCTCCAATTAAAATGACAGATAGAGCTGTGAGGTGGTGTGATCCCTGCTGTGTACAGTCAGTACTTGTTTGCTGTGAGCTTTAGGCCTGCATTCTGGTTGTTGGTCTGTAGCGATCATAAGCATTCATTCGTTCATTTTGTTTTCAGCAAAATTTAGAGTATGTAATAATGTCGCTGTTTTAAGTATTTCTTCTCAAATGTGAAAATCTACTTTTACAGGGACCTTAAACCAGAAAACATTTTGTTAAATGAAGATATGCACATCCAGATCACAGACTTTGGAACAGCAAAAGTATTATCCCCAGAGAGCAAACAAGGTGTGTGAGTTTTATTTCTAGCAGAGCCTGGGCCTGTGCTTCAGATGGAAAGCCGCTTCTGAGTAGTGTGTTGCATTGTGTCATCTTCATCGTTAATGATAAAACCTCAGACAGATCTTGAACTTTCTCTGAGGAAGGCCCTGCCATGCCAGCAGGTCTTCCTGAGGGGGCCCCAGGCGGTGTGTGTTGGTGTAGAGGGGAAGGTCACTAGTTCTCCTCAGTGCCTGCTCTGACTCATCCTCCCTACTTGTCTCCCTGGACAATGCGGGGTGCCACGTTCGTACCCAGTCACCCGAGTGCAGGACATGGAACCAGTGGTCAGCTCCTGGCTCCTCCTGCCTGTACTGCAGTTAGTCTCTGGGGGCCCACATCCCTGTCCCTCAGTGCCCTCCCTCCGTGACCTGTCCGTCTGTCTACCTGCTGGCCAAGGGCATGTTTGTCATCACATAGCCTCCGAGTCCTGTTCCCCAGGCTGGTTTCTAGCCTTGGACCACCTTGTAACAACTCCATGGGAGATGTTGCTGAAAGTCCGCTTGGGCCAGAGAAGTGACCTAGGTTGTCCTAGCCAGCCGGGGGCATCTTCATGCCCTTTAGGTGCTTATTGTGTGGAAATCATAAACTCTGGAGGTGTAAAGAATGGCAGTTTAAATTCTGAAGACTACTCCAGAGTGTGGGATGGAGAGAAGATAAAGCCTTGGGATGAGGTTTGGGGAAGCCGAAGGCTGTTGTGTGCATTATAAGTGACCTTGAAGATGAACCTCAGGGGATTGCTGGAGTCTGTCTAGGTCAAGAGGCTGGGTCCAAGAACCTCCAAGTGGTACAGGGGCCTCTGCCTGGACTTGGGGTGCTTGTGAGAGAAACGCCTCCATAAAGAGCTTTGTGGGGGTCAGAGGTGCTGGAGACCAGTTTGGAGGGGCGTGAGTGCAGGTTTGTTGGTGGAAGAAAGATTCAAACAGAAGTGACCGTGTTACAGCTCCTCTCATGTGGAAGAGGGGAACCTGAGCACAGAGTGGTGGCGGTTCTGGCTCGTCTGCATGGACAGCGACCTGGCCCCCAGGAGCAGGAGGAGAGCCCAGCTGGGTGGAGAGCAGGCACTCAGGGCTCAGCTTGGCTTGTCTGTCTCTGTGGAGCCGGCCCTGTATTCTGTGTGCCGGGAGGTGCCCAGCTGGTGCCCGTGGGGCCTCTCTCGGCACCTTGCGGTAGTTGCTGGTTTCCTCCACCGGGCCTTCTCTTTCCCTTCTGGGTGTTTTCACACTCAGGGCTCTGATTAAGATTCTGTCAGTTGGTGCTTTAATCTCTGTACAGTCATTGAGGCCCTAAGACCTTGTCTTGGATTTGGGAACTTCTCTGAGAATCCTAAAACGTCACCCTGGCTATGCATGGTGGCTTGCACCTGTAATCCCAGGGCTTTGGGAGGCCAAGGCAGGACAATCATTTGAGGGCAGGAATTTGAGACCAGCCGCTGGACAACATAGTGAGACTCCCTGTCTACAAAAAAAAAAAAAAAAATTCAGTCTGGTGTGATGGCACACAACTATAGTCCCAGCTGCCCGAGAAGCTGAAATGGGAGATTGATGGCGCAGTGAACTAGGATCATGCCACTGCACTCCAGCCTGGGTGACAGAGAGCGATCAACTATCTTAAAAAACAATATTAATAAAAAATAAAACATTACCCTTTTGAGGGTAAAATTGAAAGTAGCAATCAAGCCAGAGGCTCTTGTTTCCTAAGGCGGCTTAGTCTTGCTTCCCCCCCCCCGCCTTTGGCAGTCCCGTTCCACTCCCCGTGCAGTGGCATGCAAGAATGTGCACCTCCTGCCCAAAGCTGCACAAAGCTAGAGAAGTCTTTCTGGCCTTTCAGACATGCTCTGAAACCTTGATCTGTTTGACTCATTCCTGTTAAATAGTAACTGTTTTACTGGCTGGTAATCCTATTTCTGTGTACACAATGTAACCTCATAACCCTCAGTGTTGTCTGTGACAAAGTTGAACCAAACAGGAACTTCTGTCTCCCAAGCTTTCTTAGGATCTGTCAGCCTTTTTTTTTTTTTTTTTTTTTCCAACATTTTATTTATTTATTTATTTATTTCAAGACGGAGTTTCACCATGTTGGTCAGGCTGGTCTTGAACTCCCAACCTCAGGTGATCCGCCCGCCTTGGCCTCCAAAGTGCTTGGATTACAGGCGTGAGCCACCACGCCCAGCTGGATCTGTCAGTCTTTTGTCCTTGTGTTGACTTCCTGTCCAGAGAAGAGCCCACGGTGTTCTGTGGTGCAGGAGAGCTGGGGGCTGGTTCTGCCCAGTCAGCCTCGGGAACCACCTGCCTGGGCTCTGCTCTGGGCATTTTCCCCTTCATGTGAATTTTCTTTCTTCCCCACCCCCCACCCCCCACTTCCCTTATTTCAAGGTTTTATTTATTTATTCATAATTTCAACTTTTCTTTTACAGTCAGAGGATCCAAATGCAGGTTCGTTACGTGGGTGGATTTTCCTTAGAATCTGGTGTTTGACACAGGAGTAGTCGTATTGCCCTGTAGGCACTTAAAAAAATTGGAATTTAAGTGCATTGATAGAATAGAGAAATAGCCTGGGCACAGTGGCTCTCACCTGTAACCCCAACACTTGGGGAGGCCGAGGCACGTGGATCATTTGAGCCCAGGAGTTTAAGACCAGCCTGGGCAACATGGCAAAACTCTGTCTCTACATAAGATGAAAAACAAAAATTAGCCGGGTATGGTAGTACGTGCCTGTAGTCCTAGCTACTGAGGAGGCTGAGGTGGGACGATCACCTGAGCCTGGGAGATTGAGGCTGTAGTGAGCTGTGACCCTGCCACTGCACTCTAGCTTGGGCAACAGAGCAAGACCCCGTCTCTGGAAAAAAGAAAAAAAGAAGCAATAGTGAAGTAAACCTTTTCTTTTTGGAAGCAGGAGGGTGAAAGTCTTTACATCGTTGTAAACCAGGGCCAGTTGCTTGTGTATATAGATGAATTGGTGGTTCTTTTCCCCTTCTCTGAGGAAAGGGAAAAAACTGTATAATTTATGTGAAGGATTCATTTTCATTACTTATTTTCTGTTTGACGTCGTTCAGTATATTGGGATTTATTTCTGCGTTGACTTTTTATGCAGACATGGCTTTCCCAAAACATCTTCAAACCTAGAATAAAAGTGTTGATGGGAGCAAGGCATACCCAGGTTCCTTATCTGTGTACTGCTGTGCCACACCTTTCTCCTAGAAGGAGGCAGGTTTTCCCATCATCCCTGTGGGGTAGGGTGGCTTCCATATTTGCAGGGGGAGGTGGTGGGAGATGGAGCAGAGCAGTGGTGAGGGCCTGGGAGATTGAGGAGGACTTGCTGGCAGTGAGGGCTTCTGCCTGCTCTCCTTGTACAGGAGCCTGTGGATGCATCCTGGTGAGGGCAGCTCACTCAGAGTAAGCCTGGGCTGTCTCTGGCCTGTGTCCTCTTTGCAAGAACCTTGGGGAGCTTGGGGTATTCTGAAGGTTCAGACTTGGAGTGAGGTTTTTGGAAACCTGTGTTACGAGCTTTGCAGGCCTTTCTGGTATGTAGCTAGGTGTGGAGGCTCCGCTCACCGAACAGGAGGGAGAGGAGGGCCAGCAGGTATGGGCGGGGCTGGCTGGAGAGAGTAAATGCTGTGGGCTTCGGGTGTGGGCGGGGCTCGCTGGAGAGGATGGACACTGTGGGCTTCAGTCACTGTAGTGGCTCCTCTGTCCCCATCTGTGCATGACCATCAGACTAGCTGCCATTGTGCTTCCCACTGTACTGTGGACTCCAGACCCTCTCCTGAGGGCCACAGCTGCCCTGAGCTTGCTGCCATTCTGGCTTAGGCTGGATTACCCACCCCCGGCACAGAGAGGAGCTGCCTTCAAAATAGATTTTCCTGCATGATGGAAAGTGGAATTTACACGGTAGAGGAGAGAGTCCCCATGCTCCCATCACCAAGAGCAGCTCTTCTCATCTTCACATGGTTTATTTTGGTCTTTTCCAGATTGGCATTTGTTTAGACATGGCTATGACACATAGGGCTGGAAAGTGTGTGTGTGTGTGTGTTTTTTTTTTTTTTTAAACAAACAGAATAACTGCTTATTGTAAAAAACTCAGTCAGTACTAGTGACCTGATGCCCAGCATCTTCAATTAGTTTTCCCTGTAAACATTCCAGTGTGCATTGCTAAGATACAATTTTTTTTTTTTTTTAAAGATGGGGTTTCACCATGATGGCCAGGCTGGTCTTGAACTCCTGACCTCAGGTGATCCACCCACCTCGGCCTCCCAAAGTGCTAGGATTACCGGCGTGAGCCACCGCGCCCGGCACAAATCTTCTTTGTAAAAACATAACCACAATACCATACTGTTTTATATATAAAAATTAACAGTAATTGCTTAATATCTCAGAGTGTGCGGTCAGAGTTAAATTTCCAGTTGTCGCCTGTACGTCATAATTTTTATTGTTTACTTGAATCAGGATTCAAATAAGTTGCGCACAAATTTTTAAATTTTTTCTTTTATTTTGCCGTTAAATACTCTTCTGTCGAAACAGATTTATTTTAATCTGTAGCTTCCCCCATTTTTATTTTTTCCCTTGCGGTTTGTTGAAGAAGCCAGGTCATTTGTATCTGTGTGGTGCTAACATGCTCCTCTCTCCAGGCCACTACATCACCTTCAGAGTTGATTCTCCCCCTCCATGTTCAGACACTGGTGGTGGGTGTCCTTTATCAGGCATCTCTCTATAACATCAGCAGCATTTATGGACATAATTGGCCTAAATTCATTAACTCATTAAAGAGTGCAGAATGGTCACAGCCTAACACATTCATGATGTGGAATTCATTGAAGAGAAACTTCTCCCCAGCAACTGTTGGGTTAACACATGGTATCTTTTTTTTTTTTTCCATTTTTTTCCCCCATCTCAGAAGCCAGATACATAGTTGTTTTTTTTTTTTTAACAGAAGTTCAGGTTCGGGATAAGATCATCACAGATAATCATCGTATCATTTGTAAAGGAAAAGTAGGACAAATGCTTCTTTTACCTTTTCATGCCATTTTTGAAAAACCACAAATTGGTTCCCCATTATCTTTCAATAATGATTAATTTATTAAAAAGTTATTACTCTTCCTCACACCATACACAAAAGTTCACTCCGGGGCTGGAGTAATGCCAGCACTTTGGGAGGCTGAGGCGGGTGGATCACGAAGTCAGGAGTTCAAAACTAGCCTGACCAATATGGTGAAACCCCTCTTTACTGAAAATATAAAATAGCTGGGGTGTGGTGGCACATAACTGTAATCTCCGCCATTCAGGAGACTGAGGCCAGAGAATCGCTTGAACCTGCGAGACGGAGGTTGCAGTAAGCGAGATTGTGCAGCTGCGCTCCAGCCTGGGTGATAGAGCAAGACGACTCCTCAAAGAAAAAAAAAAAAAAAAGCCAGGTGTGGTGGTGGGCACCTGTAATCCCAGTTACTCAGGAGGCTGAGGCAGGAGGATCCCCTGAACCTGGGAGGCGGAGGTTGCAGTGAGCTGAGATCGTGCTACTGCACTCCAGTCTGGCAGACAACAGCAAGAGCCAGACTTAGTCTTTTTTTTTTTTTTTTTTTTTTTTGGGATGGAGTTTCACTCTGTCTACTCAGGCTGGAGTGCAGTGGCGCGATCTTGGCTCACTGCAACCTCTGCCTCCCAGGTTCAAGGGATCCTCCTGCCTCAGCCTCCTGAGTACATGGGATTACAGGTGCCCACCACCATGCCCGGCCAATTTTTGTATTTTTAGTAGAGATGAGGTTTCACCATGTTGGTCAGGCTGGTCTTGAACTCCTGACTTTGTAATCCACCCACCTCAGCCTCCTAAAGTGCTGGGATTACAGGCGTGAGCCACTGCACCTGGTCAAGACTTAGTCTTTATTAAAAAAAAGTTCACTGCGAATGTAAGAGCAAAAACTATGACACTCTTAGGAGAAAGTATAGGATTAAATGACACTTGGGTTAGGCAATGGTTTCTTAGATGCACTGCCAAAAGCATAAGCAACCAAAGAACAAGATGAGTTAGATGTGTATCAAGTTTAAGCACCTTTGTGCTGCAAGTGATATCATGAAAGTGAAAAGACCCACAGAATAGGAGGCAACATCTGCAAATCATCTATCTGATAAGGGACTTGCATCCACGGTATAAAAAATGTTAGAGGGAGAAGGACTGGACATTTTTCCAAAGAAGAGATACACAAATGGCCCATAAGCGCATGAAAAGTTGCTCAATGTTATTAGTCATTAGGAAGATACGAATCAAAACCACAGGGTGATACTACTTCACACCTACTAGGATGGCTGAGATGAGAAGACAGATGATAACAAATGTCAGCAAGGATGTGGGGGGGATTGGAACGCACATATGCTGTGGGTGGGAATGTCAGATAGTATAGCTACTTTGGAAAACAGGCTGGCAGCTCCTCAAAGGGAAATGTAATTACCATATGGCCCTGCAATTCCACTCCTAGGTGTGTACCCAAAAGAAAGGAAAACACAGTTTCAGACAAAACCACGTGCTAGAATACCCATAGCATTATTCACAAAGCCAAAAGGTGGAAGCAACCCACTTGCCGTCAGATGAGTAGATAAGCAAGTGGTGTATCCATACAATGAGGGAATGTTATCCAGCTCTAAGGAGGGATGAGATACCGATGCATGCTACCAGGCAGATGTGCTTCGAAAACATTGCTCTCCGTGAAAGCCTGCCGGGATCTGAGAAGGGATGGCATTGAGTCTGGAGATGAGCTTTCTAGGCGTTTCCATATTAACCCATGTTAAGTCTTCTGACCCATCAACGTGGGATATTTTTGTTTATTTAGATGTTTATTTCAAAAACACTTTATAGTTTTCAGAGTATAAGCTTTATCCTGCTTTTGTTACATTTATTCTTATTTTTTATGTTATTCTAAATAGAGTTATCGGTGGGGCACGGTGGCTCACACCTGTCATCCCAGCACTTTGGGAGGCCAGGGTGGGTGGATCACTTGAGGTCAGTAGTTCAAGATCAGTCTGGCAACATGGTGAAACTCCATCTCTACTAAAAAATAAAAAAATGAGCCAGGCATGGTGACACGTGCTTGTAATCCCAGAGGCTGAGGCAGGAGGATCACTTGAACCCAGGACGCGGAGACTGCAGCGAGCTGATGTCACACCACTGCACTTCAGCCTGGACAACAGAGCAAGACTCTGTCTCAGGGGAAAAAAAAATTTTTTTAAAACTAGAGTTGTGAGTTTTATTTTCGGATCGCTCCTGGAAAACATGTGGAGATGTAGTTGGTTTTCTTGCCCTGCACCCTGCTGAGCTCTCGTTAGTTGTAATAGCTTCTTAGTGGAGTCTCCAGGACTTTCCATACACAGGAACCTGTCATCTGTGATTTGAGCACTTTTACTTCTTCCTTTTCAACCTGGCTGTCTTTTATTTTCTTCCCTAATTGCCCTGGCTGAGACCTCTAGTACAGTGTTGGCTGGATGTGGTGACTGGGGCGTCCTGTTCTTAGGGAGAGCATGCGTTTGTTGGCCATGGGCTGTGTGTACCCTTTGTCAAACTCGGCCCTCTTTTGTGTGCCTTGGCTATTCCATATTTTTGTCCTGCAGAGGTGGGGAATTTCTGTTGAATGCATTTTCTGCGTCTCTCGAGATGATCAGCTGTTTTTCTTGATGCTTTATTCTAATGAGACACAATGAATTGATTTTTGTATTTTGAACCAGCCATGCATTGTGGCATACATCCTCTTGGTCATGGGGCCTAGTTCTTTTTAGATGTCACTGCATTGGTTTGCTGGTGTTTTGTCCGTGGAGTGCTTTTCTATGCTTTGTGGGTTTATGGATAAGATGGCTTTGAAGAGAGTGTGGGTGTCTCCTGAGCTCAGGATCACTTCTTTAGGTCTTTCCTCCCCATTGGGCCCTCCAAGTATGACTGGCAGATCTGGGGGAGCATGGGTGGTCCATGGAGTTTCTTTGAGCCACCTTGAGGGTAGAAGCAACAACCCAGTCAAGACCCCACTGTCTCTTTTCCCATCATTGGTGGGCCCATGGCATGCGGGGGACAGCAGTGGCCAGCTCTGGGCCCCTGAGTTCCCAGCAGCTGGAGAGGCGTGAGCTTTGGCCAGTCCCTGAGCTTCCGGGGAGAAGTAACTAGTTGATCTCTGAGGTTTCCTAACACTCTGTCTGTGGCTCTCACTTCAGATGTCACAGATAGAGGTCAGGGGATCTGTGAGTCTGGATAGAGGGAAATTCCTTATTTTTACTAACCTTTCAGCAAAGTGTAACATTTCCTTCCATTATGAACATCAGCAACAAATGTCTGTGTCATCAGAAGTCACAGGTGTTCTCATGTCCTGTTACAGTGGTCACATCATGGTAGTGATGCCACGCCAGTCGTGCCAAGCACTGCTGCAGGGTTACTGCGGCGTGACCTGCTGCTGTGTGATGCGAGTCATGTATTACTACATCACAGATCCATTACTTCAATATTTTGATAGGTGTATGGATTCTAATTGCTTTCTCCTGTAGTCCTGTGTATTTTATGCATTAGGAATGTTATTCTGAGGGCAGTCATCTTCTCCACACTGTAGCGGCGCTGTTTGTCTCTAGATGAACTAAAGACAGAGGTCCTTCTCCAAGAGGGTGACTTTGTGTATCCCCAGAGGCTTGGAGTTCCACCTTTAGGAAGGTGGGACAGAGGAAACGAGAGTGAGGGTGGGCAGGCCCTGAGAAAAGAAGGGAGGTGGGAAGACCCTGGGACAGCCAGGAGGAGCCAGGAGGTTGGAGAGGGTGGGGAGGGGTTCCGGGAGATCTGAGCCCAGAGACCTGCTTGCAGAAAGCTTAGAAGAGCAGCAGCAGTAGTGGCAGTGAGGGTCCTAATAGCCTGGCAGGTTAGAGATGGGGTATTGGCCTCACCAACTTGCTCTGTGCATGCTGTGGCTGTTTAAAAACACATACGGGGCCCGGCGCGGTGGCTCACGCCTGTAATCCCAGCACTTTGGGAGGCCGAGGCAGGCGGATCACCTGAGGTTGGGAGTTTGAGACCAGCCTGACCAACATGGAGCGACGCCGTCTCTACTAAAAATACAAAATTAGCTGGGCATGGTGGTGCATATCTGTAATCCCAGCTACTCGGGAGTCTGAGGCAGGAGAATCACTTGAATCCAGAGGCAGAGGTTGCGGTGAGCCGAGATCACGCCACTGCACTCCAGCCTGGGCAGCAAGAGTGAAACTCTGTCTCAAAAAAAAAAAAAAAAAAACGCATACTGCTCTGTATGCCTCACGACAACTGGAATCGTTTGATTATAATTAGAACATCTTTCCGTAGGAAAACATATTCGTCGACTTTTTAATGTATTTTAAAAAGTGCAAGTCACAAAAGCAACGTTGATTACAGTAGAGAATGGAAATGCGTCCTGTCCTGCCAACAGACTGGACCCTCGTTGTCACTGTGCCACCCCTGACCCTGAAGAACAGAGTGTGGAGAGGGAGCTGCAGGGTCAGGGAAGCAAATGTCTTCATGACTTTTGATGCTCATTGGAAAATTGCCCCCAGAAGCGATGCCATTTTACAGCCCCACCAGTAGTGCTGTGTCTGTCCCCTCAGATCCTTGCCAGCACAGTGTATTTTTATTCTTTTTTCCCTTTGCCAATTTGATAGGCTGTCGTGTTTTAATTTGCATTTCTTTGATTCGTTGCAGGGTTGAATGGCTTCGTTTGTTTTTGGCTCTTGGTTTGGTTTTCTTTCCTCTAGGGTAGCGGGGGCGGGGGTGCGTGTTTGCGGATTTCCTTGGTGTTCTTGGCAGGATCATTAATGCTGGGTCCTGGCAGGATGCAAATGCAGCCATGAAGCCTGTTTGTTTATTTTTTGAGACAGGTTCTGGCTCTATTGCCTAGGCTAGAGTACAGTGTTGCAATTATGGCTGACTGTACCCTCAGCCTCCCGGGCTCAAGTGATCCTCCTTTCTCAGCCTCCCAAGTAGCTGAGACTAGAGGTGCGCCACCATGCCTGGCTAATTTTTGAAATACTTTGTAGAGATGGGGTCTCACTATGTTGCTGAAGCCGGTCTCGAACTCCTGGCCTCAAGCAGTCCTCCTGCCTTGGCCTCCGAAAGCAGTGGGACTGCAGTCATTAGCCACCATACCCGGCCAGTCACGAAGTCTGCATGAAAGTCGTTCACTGAAGGGAATGAGTCCCCACAGCAGAGGCTGTGAGGTTCTCTCAGCCTGGCCAGAGGAGGGCAGGTGGGAGGGACAACTCAGAACTGGCCAATGGGCAGGGCTGGTGTGGACAGCAGCTGTGTGGTGGGCCCGGGCTATGCTGTGGCTCTGCTCTGTCACAGCTCCTCTGTGGAGGAAGGCCTTTGGGCTGGAGGCCTGAGTCTTACTCCCTTTGTAGCGCCTCAGCTCCCGAGTTGTCTGTGATGGAGAGGAGGTTGTTTCTGGCCTGTTGTGTGCCTGGGCACATTTAGATAGCCCAGGTCCTGCAGTGAGCCAGCCAGGACCGTGTTCTCATGCCCTCTGTTGAGTGGGTGCCACCTGCAGAATGCTGGACATTTGTGTGCAGCTCACTCTCCAGACGTGTGTCGGGCGGGAGTGCCAGGTTGGAGGGTGCCAGTGTCCAGGTGTCAGGCAGGCATCTTTGAGCAGGTGAGTCCTGAGCCAGCGCTGGTGTGCCCTGGACGAGCCTGGCTCCTGGGGGTGCATGGCCTACCATGTGTGACACCTACCGCAGAGCTCTTGATTGTCACAGATTGTGAGTTTGAATGTGACCTTCTCTCTCCCCTGCAGCCAGGGCCAACTCGTTCGTGGGAACAGCGCAGTACGTTTCTCCAGAGCTGCTCACGGAGAAGTCCGCCTGTAAGAGGTAACCACTTTCATCCAAGTCATGCTTCCTTCTCTTTAACATAGAAACTAATATTTCAGAGAGTTAATTTGGTGGCCTTTAAGTAGCTAAGCATGCTTAGAAAGAAATTAGCGTTTTGCTTTTTTAAAGTGTATTTTCCCTGGTGTACACACGTCACGTTAGTGTTAGATTCTAAGCTTCTTGGGTTTGCTGATGCTTTCTGGTTGCAGATTTAATCGTTTGTTTAGGAAAAACTACTGAGTGAGGAAAGCGAGGCTGCCATGTGCATGGAGCCCAGGCTTCCTTGGTGCTGCCCTCTGTCGGGGTGGAGGGCAGGGAGCCCGGCCTAAGGGTTGCACAGCCACACACCAGCTGCAGCGGGACAGGGCCCTGCAGAGCGCAGGGAGGCCCTGGAGGGTGGCGGGAGTGGGAGGCAGGAGGTGTCCAGCAGGCTTGAGTGTCTTTGAGGGAGACAGCTAGGCCTTGGTGGTGGCCTCCGTAGTGAAAATGAAAAAAGTGCCGGCGGTGCAGGAGCTGCAGGGGCGGTGTGGGTCAGGGAGGGGAGAGTGGAGAAGCGCCTGCCAGGGGGCCACTGGCAGTGGAGGGGAGGATGTCCAGGTAGCTGATGGCAAGGGTTGGTGAGAAGTCGAAGGTGCTGTCTAGGGTGTCTGTGAGGCAGGGTGAGAGGCAGCATCAGAGTCTGGAGTTTCAAGTCTGGAGAGCAGTTTTGTGGAATGAGGGTGTGGCTGGGGTTCCTCCTGCCCCGGACCAGTCAAGTGCGACTGAGGGCTGGGGTCAGCTTCAGCTGCTCGGCCTGCAGGTGCCCTCGCGAGTCAGCAGGACCACAGGAGTCCCACGATGCCACTCTCCTGCTCCACCAGGTTACAAGAGGCACCTTCCGAGTGAAGTGAGCCACCCTGAGAGAACGGATGATCCTGGGGATGGCAGTTCTGGATTTCTGAGCTTCACAGCTTAAGCAAAAACTGTGGGAGGTGGGGCCGTGGCACAGACGTGATGGGAGGGTGGAAGGACTCAGCACTAAGGCTCAGCATCTTGGCTGACTCCAGGCTTTTCTGGTTTTGGTCTTTTAACTTTTTTCAATCGGTAGATACGGAGTTCTCTTTTTATTGTTATTCAGTTTTTTGTTTTTTGTTTTTTTTTTGAGACAAAGTCTTGCTTTGTCACCAGGCTGGAGTGCCGTGGTGCGATAACGGCTCACTACAGCCTCCGCCTCCCGAGATCAAGCGATTCTCCTGTCTCAGCCTCCCGAGTAGCTGGGATTATAGGCATACACCACCATGCCTGGCTAATTTTTTGTATTTTAGTAAACACGAGGTTTCACCATGTTGGCCAAGGTGGTCTCAATCTCTTGACCTCGTGATCCACCTGCCTCAGCCTCCCAAAGTGCAGGGATTACAGGCGTGAACCACCGCACCCGGCCTATTCAGTTATTTTTTAAAGATAAGATGAGGTCTTACTCTGTTGCCCAGTCTTGTCTTGAACTTTTGGGCTCAAGCGATCCTCCCATCTTGGCTTCCCAAAATTCTGAAATTAATTACAGATATGAGATATGGCACCTGGCCAGATACTGAGCTCTTAGTATGGCCAGACACTGCTTTAGGTCAGAACTTCCCAACTGGAGCGATTCTGCTCCCTAGTGGACACTTGGCCCTGTCTGGATAGTTTTAGTTGTCATAGCTGGGGCAGGGGTACGGCCGGCATGCAGTGGGGACAGTGAGGATGAGCCGCTCAGCATCCTGCCATGCGGAGGGCAACGTACCTGGCTGTCAAAGTGCATGTCATCGCCACCTAAGAGCTAGCGTTTCCTTGCTTGTAGATTTTACTTTCAAGGTGGAGAGCCTCTTTGGCATTGGTGTAGAAAGATCTCCAAGCTCTATGAATACACGCATAGGATCCTGCCCTCTGTGAACAAGGAGGAATATGTATTCGCATTTGTTCATTTGTGCATTTCAGGTTCTCTGGAGGGATAGATACGGCATGGATAATGGTAGTTGTCTACAAGGTGAGGGAACAGGATTATGAGAAAAGAATTACTGCATCTCTTTTTATGCTTTTTAATTTTTTAATCATGTGATACTAAAAATAGTTAAGAACTTTCATCGTAAAGAATGGAGAGGCTGGCCATGGTGGCTCACACCTGTAATCCCAGCACTTTGGGAGGCTGAGGCTGGCAGATCACTTGAGGCCAGGAGTTTGAGACCAGCCTGGCCAACATGGCGAGACCCTGTCTGTACTAAAAATAACAAAAATTAGCTGAGCTTGGTGGTGATTGCCTGTGGTCCCGGCTGCTTGGGAGGCTGAGGCGGGAGAATTGCTTAAACCTGGGAGGCAGAGGTTGCAGTGAGCCGAGATCGCGTGATTGCACTCCAGCCCAGGTGACAGAGTAAGACCCTGTCTCAAAAAAATGATAAAAATTAATTATGAAACATTAAATCTTCAAACCCACTTATAGTCACAGATAATGGGGTGTACAGATATATGCCTTTCCAGTCATTTTTTCTGTGCATTTTATAGCTGTTTGTGTGGGTTTTATGCCATTCAAGTCAAATTGGGCAGGCAGTTTTGAGCCCTGCCTCTCATGATGAGGTAGTGGGCGCTTCCCCATGTCATTTGAATGACTTGTGGGTGTCTTTACCAGTGTGTGATTTTCTGTCATATGAACAGATTGTAGTTCATGGACCTATTTCTGTACTGTTGTGCGTTGAAGGCGTTTCCGTTTATTCACTCACTGGCATGGGCCTCATGTGCCACCCAACCTGCATGGGCAAAAGAAGGTCTATTTGCCCAGGGTCGGGGTGGGGGTGTCCTGTTGTCCCTCTGGTGGGTGAGACGGGATCTGCTGGGCTGAATGAGGGGCCACCCCAAGTTCCCTCGTTTGGGTTTCAATAAGTGGCATGACTTGATCTAACTGAACATTTGACACGCCCTTGTTACCTATACATTCCAGAAGTATAATACTGGCTTCCCCTTTTATTTTTTATTGTATTAAATCTAAATCTAAAGTAAATGTTTGTGATGAAACGTTCGATAATTCACGGAGGTGAAAAGCTACCCCGAAATCCCTTTCTGCTTGAATTCCATGCTCTAGAGAAGAACCCGCGAAGGCGCCAGGCACAGCTCTGCCCCCACTGCCCCTCTTCTCTCTGCTGCTTCCACACTGAAAGGTGGAGGCTCTGCTGCCTGTTTTCTTTTGTTCCTCTCCATTTTAACAAAACACTAAAGAAAGTCAAGTGTGAACATTATGGTCATCCATTTCGCCCGCACCACACTTTGCTGCCCCTGGCTCGGGCGAGCCCTCCGCCAGCACTGACGAGGGTGCTTCCCTCAGCTTCCTTAGTTATCTAACTAGAAGAGGGTCAGCCCCATTCTCTCCCTCCCTGCCCCCTGCCTGGTCTATAGCTGTAGGGTGCCAGGATTGAGCTCTGCTGTGCTTCAGGATGACAGGTGTGTGTGGACTTTGGTAAGCCCTGTTGGAAGTGGCAAAGCTTTAGGGGTAGCTAAGTGACCAGTGGTGCCTGCCATGTGCAGACCCTCTGTGCCCAGGCCGAAGGGAGGCTCCTGCAGAGGGCAGGTTCCCACCCTCACAGCCAACCGGTCTTTTTCTTTCTTTCCCTCCCCTCCCCTCCCCTCCCCTTCCCTTCCTTTTCTTTTTCTTTCCTTTCTTTTTTTTTTTTTTTTTTTTTTTTTGAGACAGAGTCTCATTCTGTTCCTAGGCTGGAGTGCAGTGGCACGACCTCAGCTCACTGCAACCTCTACCTCCCGGATTCAAGCAATTCTCCTGCCTCAGGCTCCCGAGTAGCTGGGACTATAGGCATGCACCACCACGCCCAGCTAATTTTTATATTTTTAGTAGAGACAGGGTTTTACCATGTTGGCCAGGATGGTCTCGATCTCCTGATGTGGTGATCAGCCAACTGGTCTTAAAGGACAGAAGTGCATTGGAGGTGAACCTGGGGCCATGTAGACAGAGTGGAAAATGAACTGGACTTGTCACTTAAATTTTACACGCCTTTTTTTGTTTTTCCCCCTACCTTAAAGTTCAGACCTCTGGGCTCTTGGATGCATAATATACCAGCTTGTGGCAGGACTCCCACCCTTCCGAGCTGGGTAAGGAGACCTCTTCCTGGGCCTCGGAGCCTGTTGGGGTGCACCCCACTGGCCTGCAGTCCCTCCCAACATCGAGGTGGGTGGGGGAGGGCAGCACTTGGTGTCGTGCCCAGGTCGGGGGCTCTCAGTGTGCAGGGTTGGGGTGGGGGTGTGGCTCTGCGAGGCCAGGGCTCTCATCCCTGTGTGTGGAGGCTTCTGGGACCCTGCCTGGGATGACTTTTTTTTTTTTTTAATTTACAGAAATGAGTATCTTATATTTCAGAAGATCATTAAGTTGGAATATGACTTTCCAGAAAAATTCTTCCCTAAGGCAAGAGACCTTGTGGAAAAACTTTTGGCAAGTATTGTGAATTTCCTCTTGGTAAGGTGATCCTGTACCACACACTGAGTCCTCCGAAACCGCTCTCAGAGGGCCGGGCACGGTGGCTCACACCTGTAATCCGGGCACTTTGGGAGGCTGAGGCAGGCAGATCACCTGAGGTCAGGGGTTTGAGACCAGCCTGACCAACATAGTGAAACCCTATCTCTACTAAAAATAAAAAATTAGTTGGCCATGGGGGTGGGTGCCAGTGAGGAGACTGAGGCAGGAGAATCCCTTGAACCCAGGAGGCAGCAGTTTCAGTGAGCCGAGATCACACCAGTATGCTCCAGCCTGAGTGACAAAGTGAGACTTCGTCTCAAAAAAAAAAAAAAAACTAAACAAAAAAAACCCTCAAACCTTTTGAGTGCTTGTTTTCAATTCTCAGTGTCTGCTAGAGAACACGGCACCATGTCCCCCAGCCCTCCCTGACCCCTAGAGCACCGGTTTGGGGAGGCAGGCCCAGGGATCCTGTGCTACCTCTCAGCACTCAGCCCCTTTCCTCACACAGGTGGAAAGAAATTCCTAACCTCAAAATACAATGAATAGCGGTAAGGAATCTTTTACAGTATACAGTTAAAAATCCTAAAACAAGGAAAAAAATGAAAAATTAACAAAGCAAATAAATAATCACTGTGGCCAGGAAGCTCCTGTGGTTGTGGAGTGGGCGTTTCTGGGACCCTCGAAGGCCACAGAGCTGTCTCCTGTAGGGCGTGATCAAGCCCACACCCCCACCCAGGGGAACGAGGTGGGACAGGTCAGGAAAGGCCAGTGGCTGTGGAGCCTGGCGACCCTGGGGCCATCTGCAGGTGCAGGACTGACCCCACTCCCAGAGTCGTGGTAAGGAGGGTTGTCCAGGGCCAAAAGCACAGGAAGCTTCTACTTGTAGAATACAAACTGATGGACCTTTCCCGGGCTACCCTCTCTTTGTTTTACCTGGGCTGACCTTTAAAATCTTGATGTAGCTGACTCTAAGTCACGCAGTAGGGTCTACAGCCATCTGCGCTGTCATAATCTCAGTTACTCCAGCACCAGTAACACAGCGGTGCCGTGTTGATGAGCAAATGCGAAATGATACAGTGATTCCCTGGGTTGTTTTTAAATGTTGGTTTCTTTTATTATTCCTGATAGAGTAATTTCCTGTCAAGAATCAGGCACTTGGAAATTGAAAGGGACTTACAATGAGATGAAATACGATTTTTTTCTTTTTTTGGAGACGGAGTTTCACTCTTGTTGCACAGGCTGGAGTGCAATGGTGCCATCTCGGCTCATTGCAACCTCCACCTCCCGGGTTCAAGTGATTCTCCTCCCTCAGCCTCCTGAGTAGCTGGGACTACAGACATGTACCACCACGCCCGGCTAATTATTTGTATTTTTAGTAGAGATGGGTTTTCACCATGTTGGCCAGGCTGGTCTCGAACTCCTGACCTCAGGTGATCTGCCTCCCTCAGCCTCCCAAGGGCCTGGGATTACAGGCGTGAGCCACCGTGCCCGGCCCCCAGGTTTGGGTTTCTTTGGTCAGAAGCACGTTTTCACCCCGGCAGTGACTTGTCTTGATTGTTAATTAAGGTTTTAGATGCCACAAAGCGGTTAGGCTGTGAGGAAATGGAAGGGTACGGACCTCTTAAAGCACACCCCTTCTTCGAGTCCGTCACGTGGGAGAACCTGCACCAGCAGACGCCTCCGAAGCTCACCGCTTACCTGCCGGCCATGTCAGAAGACGACGAGGACTGCTACGGCAACGTAAGCTGGCCGGGATGGTGGGCGAGGCGGGCGGCACTGGGTCCTCTGTGCACTGGGCTTCATGCCCGTGCACCAGACCCACGTGTGATTTGTGGTTGAAAGGGGAGGACATCTGTGCTGCTGTGGCAGGCCTGTTGCTGGTTGTACTCTGCTGCCACGAGGCAGTGGTGGGTGAGGCGCTGGGTAGGTCGTTCTTTTCCATGGCTGTGAACAGTCTAGTGAGTTTCCACCCAGAGGGTGCTGCTAGAACTGGACACTGAGCAGCCTAGCACCAGTACTGGGGTGCACTTGGCTTGGTGCCTGTACAACTGTGCGTCCGAGATGTTCCAGAATGCTGCCTGTCTTTCCACAGAAACCCCCAGGTGCCTTGTGCTTGAACTTTTGGGACATGGCGTTGGCAGGGACACTGGCACCGTCCACTTCAGTGCTGAGTAGGCATAGGAGCTGCCGAGTGCGAGGGCGCAGCACTGGCTCTGAGGCTGCTGGTTTCTCAACTTGACCACAGCTGTAGGGTCTTCAGCACACTTTTCTCTTTAAGCTTCTTATGAAGAATGTGGACCTCCTGCCCAACAGATGGAGGAGGATATGAGCGGCAGGCATGTTGCCCACTTTCAGCCTTGTTTCCTCGGGAGTTCCTCTTGCCACCTCCACCATGACCCCCTCATATTTAAGTGTTGTGATCATGAGATCCATTTTTCTGGTTTGACTTCTGTCACCATGGCTTATTCTGGCAGGCACTGTGAGGAATTCTGGATTTTATTTATTTATCTACTTACTTATTTGAGACAGGGTCTTGCTCTGTCACCCAGGCTGGAGTGCAGTGGCACAATCTCAGCTCACTGCAACCCCTGATTCTCTGGGCTCAAGCGATTCTTGTGCCTTAGCCACTTGAGTAGCTGGAACTGCAGGTGTGTGTGCCACCATGCCTGGCTAATTTTTGTATTTTTAGTAGAGATAGGGTTTTGCCATGTTGGCCAGGCTGATCTGGATCTCCTGACCTCAAGTGATCCATCTGCCTTGGCCTCCCAAAGTGCTGGGGTTTCAGGCATGAGTTACTGCACCCCTCTTGGAATTCTAGATTTTATCTAAAAGTCAGCCACAGCTAAATTTTTGCTAGTGTCCCCTCCTGGAGATGAAGTTTCCGGATGACCCTACCTGCTGTGTAACGCCTCTCATCCTCTCAGTGTCCTTTGAGACCAAACTCTAAGGGAGCCAGGGTTGGGGGGCAGTTTGTATGGCCTGACGTGGCCACTTGCAGCTTCCATATATGCAGAGGCCTGGGATCCCTAAGGCCTTCCCTCCCTACCCTCTGTGCCACCCAAAGCCCTGACTCCCCAGCCTCTGTGCCCTGCTGAGGCCCTGGCTCCCCATCCTCTGTGCCCCCCCGAGGCCGTCTCTCCTCACCCTTGTGACCCCCTGAGGCCTTGGCTCCCCATCCTCTGTGCCCCCTCAAGGCTCTCCCTCCCAACCTTCTGTGCCCCCTGAGGTGCTGGCTCCCCACCTCTTGTACCTCCTGAGGCTCTGGTTCCCCATCCTCTATGTCCCCCCCCAGGTCCTCCCTCCCCACCCTCTGTGCCGTACCCCCTGAGGCCCTGGCTCTTCACCCTTTGTGCCCCCTGAGGCCCTCCCTCCCCACCCTCCGTGTCCCCCCGAGGCCCTCCCTCCCCACCCTCCGTGCCCCCCCGAGGCTCTCCCTCCCTGCCCTCTGTGCCACCCAGCTGCTCCTGCATGGTCTTTGGTCATGGTTGGCGGGTGCCACGGGGCTGCAGTGCCCTCCCTGCTAGGCCTGCTGTTCCTGCAGAGGTTGTGCTGGCGACTGGCTGATGGTCGTGTCTTCCGTGAGCTCTGTCCTCCATTCCTCCCAGGGAAGTAGTTGGGCTCTGAAGGAGCCACACAGGCTTCAGTTGCCTCCAATCTCACATCTTAGTGTGGGGGTGTGTATGCGTGCACACACTGGCATACCTGTGCAGGCCTCTGTGCCTGTGCCTGCCAAGAGCTGGGGCTGCTTGAGATATGGCTTCCATTGCCGTTTGTGAAGTCAGGCTCCGTGTGTTGGCAGTCAACTGTTAGATGGCCCATCCTTATCTCTGAACAGCTGTGTGGTTTGTAAGCCTTGGAGTGACAGACCTCACATGGGGACACTGAGTGAGTCTTGGCAAACGGTGTCACGTATGGAAGGAGCATTCAGGGCTGTACCTCCTCCCTCCCTGCGGGGCTGCACCCCTTCCTTCATGGGGAATGGACACTGGGTGTCTGTTTCAGCAGGAAGAGGGCTCCCGCCTGAGGCGGGGGTTGGCTGCGGTATCCGCCCTTGGGTCAAGGCGGGAGGAGAGCAGGTGCTTCGTTGGCTGCTGTTCTTCTGAGGTCCTGCAAGTGCTGGGGTGGTATTGCCATTGGACAGTGTTGGAAGAGCAAGCTGGGCAAGCCCACACCCCACGGAGGGGTCGGCACAGATGGGTGGGCAGTGTCGGGTGCTTCCCCCCTGCCCATTGGCAAGCACCTTGCTCCAGCCTGGCTGGCTGAGAGGCTGCAGGGTGTGGTGCGGGGCTGTCATGCAGCTGGAGGAGTGCGAGCACAGGGGGCGCTGCACGTGTGGAGGGCTGCGTGAGGCTGCAGGCAGGCTGAGCTCTGTGGGGCAGTAGCCAGGGCCCGCTTCTGGAGGCACAGAGGACGTGGAAGGACATGCTGCACTGTTACTCATCTGTTGCTGTGGTGCCATTGCTGGTGGCGCCTTCCCTTTCCCCTTGTCCTTGGCCTCAGCAGAGCTCAGATGTGGGCCTGCAGCTGGGGAGGTGGCTGCCCCCACCCAGGGGCTCTCTGGCCTTGCTAGCCCCAGGAGTGTGTGAGTGCACAGGCTCCGCCCGCTTGGTGTTTGTGAGTGAGTGGTTTTCCATTGTCAACACTAGTTTGTCATTTCCTTTGGAGTTACAGGCACTGTTGTCTACATTCAGTTCAGTTTCTCTTTGCTGAGATTAAAAGCAATGTCTTTTAAATAATTGTGTTTAGTCAAATCAAAATATGTAGCGACTACTACAGACTCAGACCCCTAAGATCCCTGGGGCCCAATGAGGTGCGCGGAGGCCCTGCCTGCCAGCCCGTGCGACGGATCTGCCACCAAGCCTCCTTGGGCCCCTTCTCTTCCCAGCAGGCATCCCAGCCCCCACCTCTCGGGGGCAGCACCGGCATTCATGGGGCCCAGGTCTTCACTTCCGGGATAAGAAGCCTGAGGCTTAGCCCCTCCCCGGCCCTGATTGCCAGGGGAAGAGGAGCCGGACCAGGCAGGATCCACTGAGGCTCGGTTCAGGGGCTAGATGTCCCGTGGAGGAGAATCAGGGCTGCCCACCTTGCAGCCTTGCGCCTTGCTGTGTGTGAGCTCCCTAGGCCTGAGCGGCTGGGGTTTTAGGATTGTAGAGGCAAGTGAAGGTGCTGTTCTCAGTTTTCCTTCTTCTCTGCAGTACGACAATCTCCTGAGCCAGTTTGGCTGCATGCAGGTGTCCTCATCGTCCTCCTCACACTCCCTGTCAGCCTCGGAAGCGGGCCTGCCCCAGAGGTCAGGTAGCAACATAGAGCAGTACATCCACGACCTGGACTCGAACTCCTTTGAACTGGACTTACAGTTTTCCGAAGACGAGAAGAGGTTGTTATTGGAGAAGCAAGCTGGCGGAAACCCTTGGTAAGAACTTACAGACCTAAGCAATGTGCTGTGCAGAATTGCAGCATGAACACATGGGGGCATATAGTGGCTCCCTTTGCCTTGTCACAGCCTTCCTCAGCAGCCTTGGATGCTTGGTGAAGGAGCACATTGCAAGGGCATAGTTGGAAATGGGTGCTTAGGAGGCAGCCGGTCTGGGGATGAGTGGGTTGTGAGCACTGGGCACGCCCGTCCTCTGCCAGGCATTTGGGCCCTGCTGGGTGTGACCATGGAGTCACTGTGGTGTGGACAGATGCAGCCCGGACTGGACGACTGGGAGTTTCTGAGGTTTGCTGTTTTAGCCCCTCTTTTGCACATAGTGTACCCCACTTGTCCATTTATGTCTTTTAAGGTGAGCACCGGGGTGGTGTGTGTTGGAGGGTGTGTGCATTTTCACAGGGCTGGGGATCTGTGCCGGGGGCTCCAGAAATCTGCCTTTCGAAATGCTCTTGCCTGCCCGAGTGTTTTTGATGCTCCAAACCAAACTTGTGAATTTCTATTTTTATTCTTATTGAGACAGATTTCTCCTGTGTTCATGACCATTTGTGTTTATTTTTTGAGGTACATTGTGTCCTTTGACTATTTTTTCTTGTATGTTTTGCATCTTTTTTTTTTTTTTTTTTTTTTTTTTTTTGGGCCGGGTTTTGCGCGGGTGCCGCGGCGGGAGGGCCGGGGCCCCAAAATGGCCCCCCGCCCCCCCCCCCTGGGGGCCTGGGCCGATTTTTTGGTGTTTGTTTGGCCCCTTTTTGTTTTTTTTTTTTTTTTTTTTTTGAGACAGAGTTTTGCTCTGTTGCCTAGGCGGGAGTGCAGTGGCGCAATATTGGCTCACTGCACC